>VCHN02003671.1:0-13625 GCA_007115665.2 Sequoiadendron giganteum
CCCAACCATCTATTTTGTAGCTTCCCTTGATTGTCCTTATATCTTGAATCATATAGTAGAGCCCAGTCTCCTGATTTGAATTTATTTTCCTTTATAAACTTATCATGCCATCTAATTCTCTGATTTTGTACTATTTTTGTATGTTGTAGGGCACTCTTCCTTAGCTCATCTAATGCATTGAGCAACATGATTCTATCTCTCTGTGCAATTGTTAAATCCATATCTAATTTCAAAGCTATTTTGAGAGTTTTGAGTTCAAACTCTATAGACATCATAGCTTTCTTCCCATACACCATTTCGAAAGGTGTAAAACTTGTTGTAGTCCTCCAAGTGGTTCTATAGGCCCATATAGCTTCAAGTAACCTCATAGCCCAATCCTTTCCTATGTAGGTCCATTTTTTTTGTCAAAATGGCCTCAATATCCCTATTAGTGATTTCTACTTGTCCATTAGCCTGAGGATGATAAGGAGTTGACTTCCTATGCCTTATGTTGTACTCATTTACCAAGGTTGTGATAAGAGTAGAAGTAAATTGTGCCCCTTGGTATGTCACTACTTCTCTAGGAACCCAAAATCTAGTAAAGATTCCTTCATAGAGGAAATCTGGTACCTTATTATCTCTATCATGCTTCATAGGCCTAGCTTCAACCCACTTTGTCACATAATCCATGCACACTAGGAAGGAAGACTTACCATTTGAATATGGATCAATTGGGCCTACAAATTCCAATCCCCATTTATCAAAGGGTGTAACAATAACTTGTACAAACAAAGGCATTTCATTTGATCTTGTTGGCCTCCCCATCCTTTGACATCTATCACACCTCATAGTGTACTTGGTTGCATCTTTATGTAGTGTTGGCCAATAGTATCTAGTATTTAAGATCTTCATGGTTTTCCTCTTAGCAGCAAAATATCCACCACAAGGCTCATCATGGCTTGGATGTAGTATGTCATGAGTGTCCTCTTATCTCACACATCTCCTCATTACTTGATTTGGCCCTATGTAAAACATGCAATCTGCAATCCAAGAGAAGTTAAAGCTTTTCTCTACTAAAAATCTCTTCTCCTTAGGTGAGAGGTGAGGAGGATTTCTTCCTGTAGCTAAATAATTTGCTATGTCTGCATACCATGGATGAATGACTTTGATGGAAAATGAATTTTCATCAAGGAAGGAATCTTATATGAGTGCAGGATCATCTTGCCTCTGGATTCTAGACAGAAAATCAACAACCACATTGGCTTTACCTGGTTTGTCCACAATTGTGACATCAATTTTTTGCATTAGCAACAACCACCTAGCTAGTTTCCCTGTAATTGAACTCTTATTCATGAGATACTTGATTGTTGCATGATCAGTATGGAAAAATATTTGATAGAATGTGATATAATGCCTGAACTTGTTGAGTGCATAGATGATTTCTAACATCTCATTTTCTATAACTGTGTAGTTGAGTTTAACCCCTTATAAGTTCTTGTTGATATAATAAAGTGCATGATCTATTGAACCATTATTTTGTCCTAGGACAACATCAATATCATAATCTGATGCATCCATGTGAATTTGGAATGGAAGTGACCAATTTGGTCCTTCAAAATAGGTGTTTGTGTGAGGGCGGTTTTAAGATCAAGAAAGGCTTTCTCACATTTAGTTGTCCAAGAAAACTCTGCATCCTTTTTAAGAAAATTGTATAGAGGTCCTACTATTTGACTAAAATCTTTAATGAATCTCCTATAGTACCCAGCATGTCCAATAAACATTTTGAGTTCTTTATGCTTGGTAGGAAAGGGTAGACTAGAAATTACTTCAATTTTGGAAGGGTCTACCTGTATTCCTGCAGCAGAAATGTAGTGACCCAACACTACTATTTCTTGCATCATCATGAAGCATTTCTAACTATTGAGTGACAAATTATGATTCTCACACCTTTGTAGTACCTTCTTTAGATTATCTCGGGCTTCTTCAAATGTTGCACCATAAACAGTAAAATCATCCATATATTTTTTCATGCAATCATATGAAATATCTGAGAAAATACTAATCACGGCTCTTTGGAAAGTTGAAGGAGCATTACAAAGACTGAATAGGAAAATTTTACCCAAGGGCATGTGAAGGTAGTCTTTTCGTGATCCTCTAGAGCAATCTTTATCTGATTATATCCACTGGAATTATCAAGGAAAGAGAAATACTTTTTCCCTGATAAGTTATCTAGGACTTGATCAATAAAGGGTAGAGGAAAATAATATTTCTTAGTTGCTGAGTTGATCTCCCTATAATCCACACACACTCTCCATTTTCCTCTTTTCTTAGGGATAATAACTAGTGGAGAAACCCACTAGCTATCTAAGATTGGGTAGATAAAGCCAGCATTCAACATTTTCTGCAATTCCTCCTTAACTATTTCTATTAGGGCTAGATTAATTCTCCTTTGGGTTTTTCTAATAGGTTTAAACTCGTTGTTGATGAAAATTCAGTGCGTACATAGCTTTGGATCTAGCCCCTTCATATCACTGTAATCCCAAGCAAAATTTGTCTTGTGGGTAGTAAGCATTTGGACAATTCACTTCTGCGGCTCAATGGTAAGTTTACTATTGATATTCAAGGTTTTTCCTGCAACTACTTCCACTTGTGAAGTCAATTCAAGCATAGATACTTCTGACATAAAAGGAATTTCTACTTCATGGGGCAATAAGGTGTGCAAACAGTCAGTTGTTGCAGGATAATGAACTGAAGTAGATGGGGGAAGAATTGTCTGCAAGGAACATGGAACTTCTTGACAAAGGGGGTACTCGATGCCATAGTTTTTTTTAAGGACATTAGACAGTATTTCTTCCTCTTCTTGTTTTTCAATAAAAGGCTCTCTTTTAATTATCATCAAATTTTCCACATAATTCATTTCTTCTACTTCTCCTAAATTTGGCCAGACTGCTTGTCCAGACTCAAGTTGAGGTTGGGTTGGAGCATAATGGGTGAGCTTCTTGGTGTTAGATCCATCAGAGATAGTCATGTTACCAGACCTACATGCTATGTAACCATCTGTGGTGGCTAACCAAGGCCTTCCTATAATTACAGGATATCCTCCCAATGTTTCCTTTGGAGACAAGACCATAAAATCAGCATGATATTCCCACGAATTTAGGGTGACTACTAGGTCTTCAACTACTCCATCAGGTTTGATAGTTGAACTCTAAGCGAACTGCGGGACTATAGATGTAGATCTTAGGTTGAAATACTTAGTTTTACCACAAGGTCTTTAGTCATGACATTAATAGCTGCTCTAAGGTCTACTAAAGCATTTTTAATTTAAAATCCATTAATAATTATTTCCACAATAGGACTGCCAGGGTCTGAATATTTTGGGATGGTAAGAATCCCTAGCATCAAGTTAGAGAGTTGACCTAATACATGAACAGCTTGAGGGTCCTTCTTTTTCCTACCTGGTTTCTTCAAGCATGCTTCCTTAATAGCTTTGCTATAGATAGGCACCTCCTTTATTCCTTAAAACAAGGGTATTTTTACACATATATGCTTTAGTTATTCAAGAATTTCAAAGGTAGGCTCTTCATGCTTTTGAACAACTTCACCTTCCAACCTTTGTGGAAAAGGAGGTGAAGTTTTATTGGACACTTTAGGCAAAGATGGATTTTGCATGGGCTCTTTGGATGGAACTAGGTCACTAATATCTTCGTTCTCATTCTCTTTAGATGGAAACTCTATGATTATGGGAGGAGAAGGTGTAGGTAACATTGTCCCTGATCGTATGTTAATATTACTCAAGTTGAGAGCATAATCAGGCTGTTGATTAGGATCGGTGAAATAAACTTATTTTTGTTGAGGCTGGTTATTTGGGTTAGGTGTTGCCTGAGCAGGTAGTTGGGTTGGTTTAGGATTTTGGCTTTGGTTTGTTGTAGGAGGTGGCATGATTTACTGTTGTTGGGGTTGTTGAAGGAAACCAGTAGGTTTATTTGACCAGTGTTGGCCTCCCCTCCATTGGTTAGATTGCTACCAATTTCTTTGTGGAGGCTGCCACTAATTTTGCTGAGGTGGATGCCATTGATTTTACTGAGGTGGTTGCCACCATTTTTTTTTAGCATTTGGCCAAGGATTATTCCAATTAGGTTGGGAATATGGGCCATAATTTGGAGGGTATTGGTTTTGCCATTGACTATTATATGAACCAAAATTTTCTAATGGATCTTGAGGCATACCTTGTCTTGGGTCCCAAGGCCTGCGTTGAGCAACAAATAACACTTATTCATCTCCTTCTATTTTTTTGAACTCAGTGGTAATATGTTGCACCTCCAAATTAGCCACTGCCTTGCATCTGCAATCCTTCTTTTGTCTACAACGAGGGCAATATTCAGCTAGCATTCCCTCTGCTTCATCTTGATTCCTCCTAGCTTGCATAGTGTCTAGTTGAGTAGCGACATCATTGATGATATCCTACTTGAAGTTGAACAAGAGATTATAAATCTCCCCCTTAGACACTCATGAGCCATTTCCTTTTGCAATAGAGGGTCTAAACCCTCTGTCTTTCTTCACAGTTGCTCTGGAGTAGTTGAGATAGATCTTCTTGATATCATCCCAATTGCTTTGGGTGATATCTCCTTCGGCCATGAGGTCTAGTGCCTCCATGCAAGCATAATTAACTCCTCTTAGAAAGAGATTTTTTTTAGACTCCTCATTCAGCTGGTGTTGAGTTCTTTTTGCACACTACACAAAAACCTTGACACATAGTCTTCCAAGGTTTCATCCTCTTTTTTTGACATCTTGAAGATGTCACCTCCTCTCAAATCATTCCCCCTAAAATATTCTTTATACTTTCCCAATAATAGCTCCTTCATTTCATCCCAAGTGGTCTTTTCATTGCCACCTAATCCCATGAACCACCTCAAGGCTGACTCATTTAGGGTAGACGAAAACAACTTCAACTTGTGTGCATCAGTGGTGTAGAAATAACTCCTAAAAAGGATCTCAAACTCAAACAAGAAGGTATGAGGGTCTTCTGTAATAATGCCATATAAATTTGGGAGTAATGAGGCAGGGATGTTCTTGAGGTTAGTATTGTCATGTAGGTCAGGAATTGGAAATGGAAAAGTAGGCCTTGCCATCCTTGGTGGTCCTCCTGGGTTAGCTCCTAGCTGATAAACTACAAGGGCAAGCGAATTATTATATGGGTCCTAGTTGTTGAAAGTTTTCAGATTATTCAGATATTGAATGAGTTGATTAAGGTCATCTGGCTCATCAAACAGGTTCAAACTTAACTTAGAGGAAGAAGATGAGGTAATTAATCCTGGCCAGCATCCAAATATGGTTCTTCTTGGAAAAGCTCTGGTTCAATTTCTTGGGTGTCTAATCTTCCAAGAAGGAATCATCAAAATTGATCTCTTCTTCTAAGCATACAAAAAAAAATAAGTCTAAACTATGTAAAATGCTGCAATGTTGAATTCTAAGCTAAATGCTAGGAATGAAATTCAAACTCCTACTACCATGCCTGCAACAAGTTCTTAGTTTAACACCATCCCTGGCAATGGCACCAAAAACGTAGTGTCCTTAATTAGGTTGATAACTAGGAACATATATTTCTCTACTCAAGGATTCAACATCACTATTGGCATTTATAATCTACTAAAGGACATCATTTAATTTTCAACCCAAGGATGTTAGACTTGAAATGGGCCTGCACATTATATGCACTAACAACCTATTTCAGACATTTGTTCTTCCTTAAAAATACCATGATGGAATTGAAATTGCTGGAAATAAACTTTATCTAACTAATTCTTTTCAAAATGAAAACTAAACCTAGTTTTGAAAAAAGGAACTACTTTGTCCCTAGTGGCTGCAAGAACAGTTGATAGCTCTGTAATTTTGCCAGCTACAGGAATAGTCACGTTGAAGTTCTATAAAAATGAAATATAGTTACTTTAATTGCAAAAATGGAAAAGATAGACAGCGTCCCTAAGTGGGCCCCCTTAGGTAGTGCCTCAATTACACAACAGATTAAACTGCAAACTCCGTGAAATTCTTTTATTGAATTAAAATTGATAAGTACATTGCTCACAACTTGCAACTTGCAACTATATTACTTGAAACTAAAGCTATTACAATATTAAAATCCCATCTCTTTCTCTGAAGGAGAACATAGCTATTTATTTAAAACTAAAAACTAACAACTAACTAACCTTTCCCACACAAATAGGAAACCTTTATTACATCTTGATCTTTACATTGAAGAAGTGGACACAACAGAGAGAACTAAGTGAAATCAGTTTGAAAGAATTAATGCACCACTATCCTAGATTTGTGTGTCATCAAGATTCCTTCTTCTAGATTCCTAGAATGCTCCCCTTGCATGTCGGATAACTTCTTAGTTGTCTCATCATTTCTTGCTACTGAATCAGTCTGCTTTGAATGAGTCCTACAATGATTTAGTGGAGGCTAAATCTTCTCCTTGAGACCTGGTACCTGCAATAACTAACAACTATTCCTATGGCAAAGGGTCAGCTCAACACATCCAACTCATTAAATGATCCATTATCTCATTCATACATTCATTAGGTATTGACTTCCATCAAACAACATTTCGCATATGGTTGCAGGAAGGTGAATAGTAGTGGTTGCAGGAAAGGCATTTAATCACATAGAGTCACAAGGCACACATCATTCATTAAAATGACAAAACATCAAGCAATAACCATGGAAAGACTTATCATAATAAATTTTTTATATTAAGCATAAAATCTATGTATTACTTCCATAATTACTACTTAATGTTTGTCTCGGCATAATAAAGATATAAAGATACTAAAAACATAGTCTAAAATATGCCAAAAACTGGGCTCATCCGCTCCCTTCAATCCAAAGGCGTTGATCCCTCATCTGACCACTTTTCCTAATAATATAGCTATTTCTCAACTGAATTCTATTGGTTTCAATCCATTAGATCATTCACCTCTGACTTTCCCAAATTCTATCTATGTTAATAATAAGCTTTTTTTGGACCAAAAGTTTCAAAGCTTTGTGGATTCTTTGCGTCATGGTTACAAGAATCATGAATACTTCATGGGTAATGGAAATACAAAATCTAGTAATGATAGGAAATCACAATCTCCATTCAGTGGGGATTTTAAGGTATCTTTCAAATCCTCTTGGGGTTAGAAAGGTTCTGATTCTTGTTCCAAGGGTTTGAGCAATCATCCGAGTTGATCCATTCATCACAAGAAGGATTGGGTACCAAAGCAGCATCAACGCAATGATTTTGGAGATGAAGTTAACATTATTCTTAAAGATGATGTACTTCATTCACAATTCAAGGATCTTCAGGGGGTTGCTCTAATATGTAAGTTTTGGAAATTTATCCCAGATCTAAAATTTTTACAAAGTTGGGTTTTTCAAAATTGGGAGGGATCTAATCAAGTTTTATATTTAGACAAGGGGGAGGGTTTCTTTGTAGTTATTGTTTCTACCAAAGACTTCTAAAATGTTTTCTATAGGAAAAAATATTGGATTTGTGAAGGTTATGGACTTTTTACACTGCCATGGACTCCAAATTGTTTACCCTCTCAGTCTGTGGTTAAGTTCATCCCTTTCTTGATTTAATCATAGAGTTTGCCTCTCAAATATAGAGAGACACGGATGATTGAAATTTTGGGGAATCAGCTTGGCATTTATCTCCATCAGGATTTGCAATTTTTTGATAATCCTTCTTTGCCTGTTAGCTTTGTCTTCTCATTTATGTCTCTAATAAATTACCTTTTATGTTGAACATTAAATCTGCATATAGCTTGTGGAAGAAAAAGGTTGTATTTTAAGATCCATCCAAAATTTGTTACCTTTGTCATTTTCCCACTCATCCTTTGACCATTTGTCAAATGGAGTCTTCTAAAGTAATGGAAAAAGGTAAGGAATTTTCTCCTACTGATTCATTCATCCTGCATATTACACCTTTTTCCTCTCATGAATTGTCTTATTTTGCAACTAATCGAGATCAATCAGTTCAATTTTCTAGTTCTGCTAAGGAAATGGTTGGTCCTCGAGGTTGTGGACAACCTTTTAGTGGGTTAAAATTGAATTTTATGTCATCAAGCAATACTAGCTAGCAATTGGTGTTTACAGAGGCTCTTGTTTGTTATCAGTAGGGGCAATTTTGTAATGAAGTGTCTTCAAATGCTCTAGTTTTTCATTAGTTAGGGCATCCTCTTTGTGATTCTCGGTCTGATTCATCATTATAGTATGTAGGAGGAAACAAAGGTCATTTTTTAGTTCAAATGGTTAATATGGACATGGTTTCTTCTATTGTTGGTTACAAGTCTTTGGTTCCATTTGTAAGTAGCAGAATTATATCTGTTTCTATTGCTCAAAGTTGTGCTAAACATTTTTTATCATTGGTTAATGTATTTCTTCAAACTCTAAACTATTGCATCTCATGATTTAAGTTTTCCAGTATTTGTCATCTAAACCAATGTGCTTCAATGTTGACCCTTGGTGTGAAAAATCAATCGGTTGAAGTGTTTAAGTTGTTTGATAATCAAGAAAATGTTGATATTATTAATGTGAATTTTGTATTAAACACAAAAACCTAAAATTTGGCCCAGTCTTTTAACATGGCTCTGGATAATGAGCTTGAAATTTTTGTAGATTAAGCCTTAACTTCTATTGGAGAACAGTTATTAGAATAAATTTCTTATGAAATAATGGGGGAAGTGGGAGTGCAAGATGGCCTTATTCCATTACCTATCTTTCAATCTCTGTTATCTTCCTCCCCCAACAAAAATTCACCTGCAAAGAGAGGAAGGAAATTCCTAGCAACTAAATTGCTAGAAGAAATTGAAGTGGGGATTCAAGATACATTGTATGTTCAAATGGGAGGTGGTGAGAAACAAAAAAGACCAAGGAGAGCTTGTTGCTCTCCTAGGAGGTTATGAGAATATTATCATTGAATGTCAGAGGCATTAATTCCTCTAACAAGAGAGCCCAAGTCAAGCAACAGTTGGATGCTTGTGGGGCTGATGTGGTACTTCTTCAAGAAACAAAAATATCAACTGGGTCTTTTGGTAATCTCTCAAAGAGATAGACCAAGTGAAATTATTTTTATTCACCTTTGCAAGGTGCTTCAAGAGGTTTTATAACATTATGTAATGCCAAATCAGTATGTATTAGTAATCTTACATGTGAGTCCAATTGGCAATTAATTAAGGTGACTCACTTTGAGCTATCTTTTTGGGTAATAAATGTGTATGGACGAAATTCTTCAGTGGGTAAGAAATTAATGTGGGATAGGTTGAAATAATCTATGGTATTATTGGGGCAAGATAAAATTATTCTTGCAGGGAATTTCAACGCAATAACATCCTTGGTAGAAAAAAAGGGTGGTATATGCCCCTCAAACAAGGATATGGAATATTTTTCTTCCTTTATATAGGACAATACACTTATTGGTATTGTTGGTGTTTTTAACAACTAGGCTTTAAAACTCTCTAAGAGGTAGCCAACCTCTATGTTTAAGAATTCTAAAAGTTAGTGGCCAACTGACAAGATTCAGTCAAAGATTGACATCTCCTACACTTTTGGCTCTACAGGACCAAGGTGGGTCAACCTACACAATGTCTAAGACTTAATTCAACCATACACACTGACATTGCTTTTATAGCATATAATTCCCAATTCAAGAAACTTAGGAAAGCATTGGCAACCTCAAATCTGGCTAAGTTCTCAGTAAATCAACACTCACTCAGCAATTGAGAGCCATAACACAATATTAAACCTCAACTGAACAACAAGGATCTAAAATGATTTTGCATTTAAATTTATTTCTAAGATGCACAAAACTAAATAATAGATCAGTGCCAATTCTGGGCCATGGAGTCTGTGTTGTTAGAATAAGTGGACTAATTGAAATGATAAACTAACACACCAATGAGACATTAGATTGAAATAAGCTAATTAAAAAGACAAAACAAACTCTATATAACACCAAATTCTTCAAATTCGTCCCATTGTCCTCTATTCCCAAAGATTTGATTAAATTTACTGGCTCTCAGTTGTGTAAGTAGCAACTTGTTGAAATGACAACTTAGGAGAATGAGATTGATTGAAAATGCATATGCATTGCTAATGATTTAAGCTATGAACTTGAAATGCTATGATATTGCTAAAATGTTGATATGTCGATTCAAAGCAACTATAGTAACTGCGTATGAAATCTAGGATGAGATCTACTTGCAAGAAGGTTGTATTTATAGATTTTTCGAAGGCAAGAATCTAGTTGGCAGAGATCAATAGTTGAAATTCAAACTTTGTCAAGATGAACGGTGAGAGATCAAGAAATTGAGAGAAAGGTGGAAGGTTGAGAGGAAACTGGAAGAATATTTTCAACCCACAAAACCATCCTCATTCAAAAATGGAGACAAACATGGCATTTATCTTTTCATTTATGAAAATTGGTTGAAAGTTGAGGATAATTGCTAATTAAATAAATAAATTTATTTAGTTTCTTGTGACAATGAATTTAGAAGCTTCCATAATTAAATAATTAATATTTAATTATGTGTAAGAAGTGAAAAAGAAATGTAATTAAATATGTTTACAATATTTAATTAAGTGGGGTGAAAAAGATATTAAATATATAATATTTAAATGTGAAATGAAAGATGAATATTCCATTTTTTGAATTTAAATGTTCGAACTTAGAAATAAAGTGATAATCAAACAAATAAATTATGAAATTTATTTAAATGAAATTAAGAGGAAAATAGCAATAATTAAATAAACTTATTTATTTAATTAAACTAGAAGAATTGGAAAAATGAACAATATAAATAAATAATTAAATTTATTTATATGTAGATGACTTTAGAATATTAATTAAATAATTCATATTTAATTAATTAACAGGTTTGAATAACCGTGACATTTTTAGATGTGTACATTTTGCCCCTCTTTGAAGTGATGTGTTTTATGCATTGCTTCAAAGAATTTAGAAATTACCGATGCTATATGCCCCCTCGAGAGATAAGTCGCGTGATGATGAGGATAATTTGAAATAATTTAATTGATTTTCAAAGAAAAATTGGTGATTTAACTCTCAAAATAGCACTCTGCATGATAAAAATTTGAATAATTTCTCACTTTTACCCCCTTAAAAGGTGGAAAAGGTGAAAGGTCATTGTCATTTGAACAGTAACTTTGTAGTAATTTTTAGAGCTCTGAGAGATAAAAACGAGATGTTGATCCCTTATGAGCACCACAGATTCAAGTGAGCCCGCCGATATCAGAGACCAGCTGCATATGGACCTCTGATAAGTCAACTTGACCTTCCATTAAATTTTTTTTGATTGATTTTCCTGTATTTTTTAATATTTGAAAAAAATTCCGTTTCGGTCTAGCACATGCAAGCCCTAGTTCAGTGCATCCGTTAGATAGAGTCGCACATCCAAAGTTGTGCATAGGTGTAGAAAATTCACACATAGATTAAATAGCACATAGGATAGATTAAATAGTGCATCCAAGATAGCTACCCCACGTAGAATGCTAGTTTTGTGCATAGGCTAGTTTAGCACATCGATGAGATAGAATAGCGCATTTGCATGATAGAAGCACACATAGGTGCTTTAGCACATACATAGTCTATTTTAGTGAATAGACTAGATAAAATCATGCATAGATGGAGTCATGCATTGGTAGACTATTTTAGCGCATCCATGGATTGAAGTCATGCATACATGTTTTAGCGCATCCATGAATTTTTGCCAAATTTCAATTTTTGAAGAAAAATTGATATGTACTTGATGATTTTTGCTACATTAGACAACTGATTATATGTTTTTAAATAACATCAAGAATAGATTAGCTTGATTTGATAAATTTATCTTCGTGCTTGAAGAACAAATAGTAAAGATAAATTTTCTTTCTTGCTTGAAAGACAAATAGTAGATGATAGATTTGCTTTCCTGATTGAAAGAAAAATGATAGATGTTGAGTCAATTGATTGTTAAATTTGTTTCCATGTGATATGAAAAATGAATAGTAGAAATGATTGATAAATTTTCTTTCATGATTGAAAAACAAATAGGATTTGATTTGATTGAGTTGATTGCCTGTTTGATACAATAGATGAATCTTGCTTGATGTACTGATTTGATTAGATATTCCCTGCTGATTGATTTCCATGATTTCTTGTGATGTTATAAAGGAGGAATTTAACCTCCTCCATATTAGAGAGAGATTTCCCCATATGTCGGAGATGATTCCTCAATTGTCCTAGGTAGATTTAGAGGTTATATACCAATGTGGGTTGAGTCCATTGTTGTGGATCATACAGTATAGGATCATTAGGGCACTATTGAATGTGTTGGTTGAGAGGTGTCATAGTGAGCATAACACCATTCATCTACCCATAGGAGAGATTACCATAACTCTAGAGGATGTATACAAGATTATGGGTATTCCTGTAGTTGGTGAGCTTGTGATCTATGATCACAAGGATATTGGAGGGACTGATGCATTGAGATGAGTCTTTCATAATTATCATGTCAACGGGTATGATATTTCTTGGAAGGATATGGTGGATAGATATGCCCCACTACCTTTAGTGTTAGTAGGATTCATCATTGGTTTCCTTTGTCTTGATCCCAGGTCAAAGGGACTATTAGTTGGTTGGGGTAGGATTCTGGAGGAAATGCTTCTCCATCGCACTAGATATGCATGGGGATCATGCATGCTTACCCATCTATATTATGATCTTCATCAGGTCATGTATTTAGATGGGAAGAGTCTCTCCTATGGAGTTACTCTATTACAAATTTTTGCATGGGAGCATTTTTTCATCACTCGCCCCATTGTTTGGAGAGATCACCCACTTGGTTTCCCATATGTTTATGCCTACATAGGTTCCCTTATCTAGCCGATGCTGGTCAAGTTAGAGTACTGGCGACATGTACTAGATGATTTAGATATAGTCATAAGGAGACCGTATTTAGATTTTGATCCCTGGGAGGTGGATGATATAGAGCTACCTTACTGCAGAAGATCCATATACTTGATCGGGTGTACCCCCTTTATCATTGAGTGGTTCCTGGGGATGAGGGTCCTAAGATAGTATGGATTAGTACAAATGATTCAATAGGGTGTGGTACACTATGCCAGGCACCAAGAGGATGTGCTAGAGTGGGGGCCATTTGTAACGATCAAGGCTGCCAAAGCAGAATACCTAGAGCTGCAACTAGATAATTGGGTTATACATCAAGAGGTTACAGAGACAGGGATGATTGATGAGTACTCGACATTATTTTATACTCATCCCTTTCTGAGATTTACTAGTCCAAAGGAGCTAGTTCCATTATTGGGAGGACCAACGATACAAAAAACATGATGGTAGCCACAGGCATAGGCAACAATAGGGCAACCGCAGGGTCAGGCATAGGTACTAGCAGATGCAAGGGCATAGGTTGGGTAGGTCGAGGATATAGGTGGAGTAGCCATGGATGTGGATGAGGAGGATGAGGATATGGAGGAGGAGGAGTCAGATGGTTCAAAGGACAATGGTGATGAGGGGGATGATGAAGGTGGTGGAAGTGGAGGCCAGAGATTTTTCTTTCATATACCCTTCAGTACGAGGCCACAGA
>VCHN02001256.1:0-23906 GCA_007115665.2 Sequoiadendron giganteum
CTCCATTGGAAAAATTCTTTTGTGGTTGGCTCTCGCAATCTCACCTTGGCATGAGGAAAAAGATGCAAAGAAAGATGAAGATAAAGTTGATGATGGTTGGGGTGCTCCTCCTGATGTTACTCCAAACCTCGCTAATGTATGGGGGAAACATCTGGATGACCGGGACCCCCCAGGATCTACTGGCACTGCCTTGGCTGCCTAATTTTCTTTCTATTATTAGACCTCTAGGCTAGGCCCATGTGATATTTTGGACTTTCTGGGTTGGGCCCATTTGTTATTTTGGATTTTCTGGGTTGGTCCCATGTGACATTCGGGGTGTGCCTTCTTACCACCCACCCCTTTTTTGTGAATTTGTAATTTTATCTTTTTTAATATAGATATCTAGAAAATTCATCAAAAATAAATAAAAATTTAAATACTATTTTAATTCAAAATTTAGTTTTTCCCTCTTCTACTATAATAAAATAATTAGCTTAAATTATTTAATTATTCTTTTCCCTTTTCTTTTTTAATTAAATAAATCTTATTTATTTAATTGTTTCCCAATTTCCCTCCAATATTAAATAACTATTTTTAATTATTTAATGTTTAACACCCCACCTTCCCTCTATAATTAAATGATTATTTAAATTATTTAATTATCCAATTATTTATTCTCACCTTTCTTTATAAACTAGCAGTTGCATATAGTGGCATGCAACGATGAGCCGATAGGTAGAGTGAAGCACAAATGATAGGAATGCAATCTGAGAGAGATCATGTGCAGATATGTGTGTATGCTATAGCTCATTGAAAAAACATGTAGTAGTACTGGTTGTAAGAAACAACACATTATTTTGTGGACAACACGTTATAGAAGATTGAAACAATACAACCCTTTCAAGAGGACGTTTTTGAAAATGGAACAATATAGGGTATTGTAGAGAATGAGAATCAACAATGCCTTATAGAAAGAAATGTGAACTATATAACACTAACTATTTTATTGCATTGCAAGAATAGCTAGAAAATAGAAGTCATAAATGAAAGAATATTGGTTTTCATAGCAATATTCACAAAATAACAAAAATGACAGTGAAAAACCAATGGAAAAATATACTGTTCAACAACACCAAATTGAAAATGCAACAATATATTAAGATAAATTGTATAACATGAACTATTTTACTGAATTGCAACCATAGCCATAAAACAAAAGACATAAACCAAACAATATTGGTTTTAACGGCGAGCTAGATGGGAAAACCCACAAAATAGAAAAAAATCACAGTAGCGAAGCCATGCAAAAACTGTATTCTAAGTGTTATGTGCAACATTGATGCCACCATTGATCAAAGGAATGGATAATATATTATCTAAAAAAGGTAATACAATTATGTGTAATCTTAGAGTATAATTGAAATGTCAGATAGTTGTATTTACATAAGCCATAAAGAACCTTAAGAATAAAGAGATAATTGCATTGACATAATTTTGTTGAAGATTGATACAAAAATTTGAAACTATATATTTATTTTTAATTTCTAATCATTGTCAAAGGTCATTTACAAAACATTACTTCTTCAAAATGGCCATAATGTAATTTGGAAACTGAACCTATGGTGAGGCTGGCCTCATAGAAGATCAAATGCTATGAAAAGATCCATAGTATGTATGAATATAAGTTGAGATAAAATATCATTCACTAAGACATTACTATATTATGTGAAATAATTTTTTTTTTGTTTCGCGTATGGTCTGCAAAAATCGAAAGGGAATGTGAAAGTTAGTGTAATGAATATGTTTCATTGGTAGACAATATGTAAAGTAGAGAAAATAAAGAGTTCTATAATTTATAACAAATAATATGTAAAGAATGTGCAATAAAAGGCATTACAAATATGAGATGTAGGCATACCTTATGGGTGGAATGAGATGTAGCATGAACAAAAGAAAAAAAGGCCTGATCTCCACTCTACCATATTGGGTCATGTAGCCACATGGGCTGTCACCAAACCCCCAAGCAAGAACATACATTACCCAACACTATGCTCAATGGTGAAACGAATGCTTTGTCACTTGAGAATTTTTGCTTAATATATGTTGTTTCTAGATATTTGATTGTTTGTGAGTTTTTCCACCCACAAACAAAAACATAATCAAACATCTAGAAACAACACATCTTAAGCATTATGGATTGTCGACATATCATTAGCATTAACCAGGAAATTTAATTTAGTTGCAATCCATCTTTTGCATTTTTGAAAAAAAATATCTAGTTGTATTCTTTATGACAAACAATTTGAGATGTAGTTATAAAACAAAAGATGGAATAAAGGACATATAGCCTTACCAGTTACCTTCTATGTAAATAGAATGTAGTCCCAACGTGTACACTATGACAAACATGTGATTGGAAAGATATTTAGTATTATGGAGATTTGTATGTACAGTCTAGAACGTTTGAAATCTAAAATGATTTCGATCAAATATAGTTAGACATAAGGGAAATTTTAAGTTCAATGCAACAAACATGTGTCAGTGGTAGACAATATCTAAATCAAAAAATATAAACAGCTCTATAGCTCATAACAAATAATATCTAATGTATCTGCAATAGAAGAGGTCATATAAACAAGATTCAAGCATACCTTCTACAGAGAGAAGGAGACAATATGTGTACAATTATTTAACTTGCATATAATTCTCTTTTGGTACCTAGAAATTTTGTTCAGCTGAAATCAATGTTATCCTTTTTTTAAAATATATACAGTTGTAGCATTTGTGACAAAGAATTTTAGATGTAGTTGTGAAAGAAGAGATGGAATAAAGGAGATATAGCCTTACCTTTTATATCAATGGAATTTATTTTCAACTTGGACAACATGGAAAACTTGTGAGCATGAAACTAATAAAAATTGTCAAGATCTATAGTTACGGCTGAAAATGTTTGCAATCTACGTTTGTTAAAATATGATATAATTAAACACAAATGGTTCAAAGGTGATAGATCTAGAAGTGCCATTATTGATCAAAGTGGAGGAAGGTTTTTGAGAGAAAAAATTAAATATAAATAATGGATAAAAGTATAAAGTTGTGTCACACTTTTATAAAGAAAATGACCAACATTGGTCTAACTTTTAAACTTCAGTCACTAGAAAGTGGCATATATGTTTGGAATTTTGAAATGATGTAAACTAATAAAATATGTATTTTTAAGTATATTTTATGTTTGTATTTGTTTGAAAAAATTAAAATATTATTTGAATATATTTTTTTAATAAATTAAAAGTATAATTTAGTTGTTGATAAAATGTTGAAAAATGACGTTATATGAGATGTCAAGATTTATATAATATTTTTTCTTTTTTTTCCTTCAAATTTTTTGTGTATATTTATAACTGGAAACTTTAGGGCATATATATATTTTTTTACAATTTTAATAAATAGATATTTTTAAATAAATATTTAAATGTGCGTGAATTAAAACACGACTGTTTCGAGTTGACATCAACTTTTATATTAAATATTTATCTAAAATAGAAAAAAAAATATGTTATCTTAATCTTGATTCTATCTAGGACATCATATTTTTTAAAATATTTTTTAATTTAAGTTTTAGTATTTTTCTTAGCATGATAGTCAACCTAATATTTTTGTGTTGATAACCTAATTTTAGTAAAAAATAAAAATAATAACTGAAATATTAAAATAAATGTATATTATAAAACTAAACTTATGGATCTTTAAAAGGATATTTTTACATTTTTTCAAAAATGTTATTTATATGAGTAGTAGTTGTTGAAACATTTCTTTTTTCAAAGAATGTCATTTTTTTAGTAAATTGGTCTAAATGTGGTGCTATATATGCATTTAGCCAACAATTTTAGTTGGAAAAGTTATGGAAGTATTTTAATTATCTAGAATGAATCTTACTAGATCGTATGTTTGACCAAGATTGTTTTTTGGTTATAAATACTAAAATTCACTTATGCTGATAAGTTGGCCAAAAGTGTGACACAGCTTTGTACTTACCCTAATATTCGGCAAAGATAGAAACAAGAAGGAATCCTCATTTGTTGTTGAAGGCAAGGGGAAATGTAGGGCAAGAATTCAATAGCAACTTGCCTTAGAAATCACTATAGAAGTAAAACCCTGGCTATCTTGGCAGAAGTGATGCAGTTGCATTATGGAGGGAATGAGGAGGAAGGAAAATTAGGAATAATGGGAATTCTAAATGCATTGAAATGAAAAGGAAAAGGAGAAGTAGTATAGTTACCTTCAAGAAAAAAAATTACATCATGATGGGAATACAGACAATTATTGATGGTGATTCTCTTCCTTGATTCAATGCATTGAGGAGGGAATGAGAAGGAAGGAAAATTAGGAATAATGGGAATTCTAAATGCATTGAAATGAAAAGGAAAAGGAAAAGTGGTATAGTTACCTTCAAGAAAAAAAAAATCATCATCATGGGAATGTAGACAATTGTTGAAGGCGATTCTCTTCCTTGATTTGAAGTACATTGTATTTGTTGGAATGCAACCTAGAGTATCTATCAAAAGAGAAAGGTGGATCTATGTGTATTCCTGTTATTGATTTAACATGAGAGAGAGTTGCAAACGTTAGTCCTTTCCTTTATTTAGTTCCAATATATATTGTAGCTCTCTCTAGTGTCAAGCATTGAGAATTATGTATTGTTATTTCCCAAGCCATTGCCAAGGGGAGTTTCCTTTGGCTACCTCATGTGATCGGGGGAATAGGGATGGCTCTTCGATTATCTTGATCCCATGTTGGGCCAATGTAGTTTGGGAAGTGGACAACAACATATTCAAGAAGTTGAGGTGGTTTAGCACCCCTAGCATATATGATAGCCTTCACTAGACCAATGATCCATTAACCAAGCCAGATGCCACCCAAAGATTTGTTGTCAACATTACTTGCTGGCCAATTGCAAGTAAGAGCTCTTCTTGAAGTTTTTCATCATTACCATAATCAAGTGTGTTTTTCTATGAACTTTCAAAAACACTAATTGCAATGGGAACATTTAACTGCTAAAGACTTTTTGTATTGTGGAAGGCAACCAACCTATTTTTTGGGAATAATTGGATAGCTTCATCGAACTTTTGGTTTTACTTAGTTGAAATCATGACATTTTTTTAATTCATAAGAGTTTTCCAGCTAGACTGGGATGCCCGAAAATTTCTAATATTCAAAATAAATGTAATAAATTATTGTTGTGTATCGGATTTTCCATGCTAACAGAAGATAGTGTCAAGCATGACAACAATATTAAAAGTGTGCCAAAGAGCCATCGTTGTGGACTAAGGAGCGTAGAAAAGCCTGTCCAAAAGAGAAGGCAACTATGCCAGGTCATCGATGAGTATAACAAAGACACCACAATATGGATGCATATGTTTAGTATGGAATGCTTTTCATAATCGACTATCTATTCTAAGCAACAACTTGGGCCCCAAGAAGTTCATTTCATCAATTAAGATGTACTTAATATGTTCAAAATCCTCTTGAAATATGGTCAATTCCTATCCTTTTAATGGATTCATATCTCTAATTCGTATTCAAATATTTTTATGCACTGTGGAGGCATGAATATTGTAAGCAACTACCCCCATTGGTGCCAAAGCAAGCAAAGGATTCATTCTCTGATTTGGTGATGTATTTAGTGCTCTTCAAATCTTGTCTATAAGGAATGATTTACCTATACTAGAAGTTCCTTGAATGATCATACACAATGGGAATGATGAATATGGTCCAAGATGTTATTGTTTAATGATATTAAGAGCAAGATTTTGCTTAGGAGATAGATGATGACAAAGTGTAGGCACTACGAAGGAGTAAAGAGTGTCTTTAGTTGTATGCAACTTACTTTTTTAAATGAACTCTTTATAAATGCTATGCAAAAATTTTGGAACATTGTGTGCGTCCAGCTTGTGATGTAGATCAAAGTACTATCTACCCAATAGTTGCAGCTGGTCAATGCAAACATTGTTTGTAGCACCAAGCCGAGAAAGCAACTCCCATTTGTATTCATCTGTGAGAGGCAGATATTGTGCACTATCGGTATCATTGTGGCCTTCCTCTTGATCAGCGGGGGGAGCAAAATCTCTATTGACATGCCAAGGGTCATAGCCAGCAACATGAAATAGCCTCCAATTTTGCATTATGCTTTCTCTCGTGAGGCCTATCTATGCCTCAAAATTTTGGAAAGGCTTGTATAGTAGCATTTCTGACTAAAAAATTGTTTCAAAGGTATCACTTTGCTCAGCAGGGGTGGTCTTGAATAGAGGGTAAACAATTATGATAGAAAGTTGTGGTCAGGGACGTCAGGCTACACCTTTACAATTTTTTTGATATGTATATAGTTGTGCAGATTGGATAAGGTATATTTTCTCCATTTCAACTGGTCTTTGCATGTGATAATGAATATAGCCACTTTCAAGCTCGTCACCACTATCAACTTTTTTCAAACAGTGAAATGTTTTCCTGCTGACGTTCAAAGATAGGAAATGCTAGCTTGAGATGACAAGGGGAAATATTTGGAGCATATGGCATGTTTCTTGTGCACCAATTTCATGATCTACAACCAATTCCATCATGAATTTTTGATAGGCAAGAAACTCTTTATCTCCAGAGGAATTTATATTTGCAAGCCTTTGCAATATATGAATATAGCTTTCAAAATTTTTTTCAAACTTTGATCCATATTTGGGAATGTAGTTTAGGACAATTTGTTTGGACAAGACTGGTTGGAAATCAATTTTTTCTCGCCAAATTGCAAGCATCTCAGGGTTGTGGATATTAACACGCTCATCATTTTTTGTTGGCTTATAGGATTTGTTCAATTCACTATCAATCACCAATGTCGATGATGGTTGTGTATTCCATGGACCTTTGTAGCGACATTGTAATTGGTGGCCTTTTTTCCTAAGGAAAGTGTATTGAGTACACTTGGTATGCCTCTACACCATATTCAACAGCTATTCATAATCCACCATTGGGTCCATTCAAGATATTTTTGTATTATTAATAAAGTAAGGGTCCTCCAAAGATGAGTGGTGGACCCTTGATATTAGTTGATCTGGGGATTGAGGGTTCCATGTTGAAACATAGCAATCAAAGAATTATTTTTCCTATTAAAGCTCATGTGGGTTGGAACGATCAAGCATGTCCATATTTGGGGCACCTAGAAGCCACAAGAAACTGTAAACATGTGTTGATCCATGGTGTTGCCACTCATACCTATACCAATAGTCCTTTTGTTTGGAAAAGCCTCTCAATAACCTCTTCACAAAAAATGGTGAACTACAAGTGCATGTACAAGGATATCATGTGTGGGTTTTGCACCACATTGTCAATGAACCATCTTCAGGAGTATGGCATATGCAGTTGGGTGTGAGGATCAATCACCTTGTGAAAATCAGGCCATTTTGTATTTGTTGAGCTCAAAGTGAAGAAGAGGTTCAATGTACCAAGCTGGTGGATCATTTTCGCAAGCTCTTGATGACACTTGACCCATTATTATTTTGTTCCTTGCAAAGATGAACCAAAGTGAAAAAGCTAGTTTTCTATCTTGGTGTCTGGTGTATCCTGAAGCAATTTTTGCAAAGCAACAACAGACTTTGGGATCCTTTCCTCCAATTTTGTTTTCATAAAAATTGAAGTTGATTTTGGCTTTGATGTCTCATTATCAAATTATAAAGGTAATATCTAAATCTAACATGCCTCCCAAATCTATTATAATAGTATCTCATCAAGTGCAATGCATATTCATGTAAGTGAATTTGTTCACTTCTCGATTGTAGGGGCATTGTTGTGCTGGTGGGGAAAAAGATTGGAAAATCCATGCTTAATAACCCTTATGTATTATATTCATTGATAGGGCTAGAATTTATCTCAGGCCAAGGCAAAGTATTTCACTAATGTCTTTAATCTGCAAGGCATCTCTAATTGTCTGCGATTCCTAAGGAGGGTTGGGCATCAATGGAATAAATGATGATGAGGCCTCAAGCTTAGCTTCCTCATCCACAACACTTTATGGAGTTTCCATTAGTTCAACTCTATTATGTACTAGTTCTTTCATTATGTGCAGAAGATCAAAGATGTTAGTACTTATATCAGGCAAAAAATTTAAAGCATCACAATCTATTTCAACATCATTGTAGTATGGGTCATTCTTAATTTTGTATATTAATTCAGCCATGACATTATATTTTTCAACATAGCAATCATAGTTCATCCCCTAAACACCTGTTCTTTGCACAATCACCACTTCAAGATCATGTAGATGACATGGTAAAAATGTTTCAATGTTCATGATGTCTTGAGGGAAGCTTATAGTATGACCACTATATTTTCTATTGGCCTCCTCTAGCATGGTTCACTTGCAAAACTAGAGGAACTCTAGCTATAAGAATTTCTTCAACTTGAGTAAATTTTGCAAGGATAGGAGGTTGTGGCCCTCGATCTATCTCGTTCACTAAACTAAATCTATGGACACCCTTTTTAGAAGCACAACACAAACACATGGTGCCTATGTTGCATGCTTTCACTCTCATGGTGGCATATATTTGCTTACAAACACTACAAATTTTCAAGTTAGACAAAGCATCAATGCGTCAATGGAAGTATCTCATTGCAATGCAAAAATAATCACCAAACATGATGCTTGAGTGGTGGGCGGATGATTATGTGGATGGAAATAGATGCTCGATAAGATTTTTTTGAGGTCTACAACCACCTATTGTGGAGGCGTTGTCATTGTGATGATTGTGTGGAAGTTGGAAAGGCATGGGGGGTGTAGGGCTATAGTAGGGAGCGGGCTCTGCTAGCGAACTCGGCTGCAATTGCAGTGCACTTGTCTGGACATCTAGGGAAAATATAGAACAATCTATAGTGCCTCTTTGCTAAAAGTATTTGGCTCGACGACCTGCACAAATCTGGTCTCTATAGCTCACATTATAAAGTTGATTTATTTGGCATTTTTCTATCTTTGTATGGTCCACACTTGCTACAGGGCTAGAACTTGAACAAGGCTGAGGACCCTACAATCATAATATGAGGAAAATAATAAAATGCATGCAGGCACCAACTTAAAGGGAAATTTCATAAGTACAAAGGTGAAGCTAATTGAATATGGAATGAAACAACCAAAGGTAAATATCAATACTCAACAATGTCATATGGAAAAAAATACATATACATATATCACAAAGAAGATGAAAAAGTGCTTGCAAACTCTAACTTAAAGAGAAACAATGCAACTAATGAACATATAGGTAATATAAATTGGAACAGGAGAAAGGAACACCTGCTCTCCACCCTACCACATTGATTCATGGAGCCCCATCGACTCTCACCAAACCCCAGAGAAGGAACATACATTGTCCACCAGTATGATCAATGGTGAAACCAATGTTGCTTATTATGCCCAATATAGAACCTTACATTCTAATAGTTATTTTTTGGCCCTGGAAGGAATAATATCCAAGACGTCACAAACAACATCATGCATTGGATGCATATGTAGGGATTTTTTTCTTGGAAATATAAAACCATGGTCGGGGGAAAAATATATATATATATAAACTGCACGTACACAAATACTTTTTCCAATAGTGACTTATCAACAATAACAAAAGCATACATATATGCAAATGTATCTATGCATATGCAATGTAGTTTCGATGGAGACTATAATGAATGGAAGGTATGATGCACATTTTAAAGAAGAGTGTAACATTGCTACTACCCATGGTTGTGCAACATGCCTTCCTTCATTCTAGCCTCCATAAAAAAACCTTCACATTTGTGATTGCACATGCATATACATATACATATATTATGATGAAGACAAAAAAGTGCTTGCAAACACCAACTTAAAAACTCACAGTGTAGCTAAACAACAAATAGCAAATATAAAATGAAAGACAACAAAACAATATGTGCTCTCTACCCTACCATATTTGGTCATGGAGCTACATGGGCTCTCACAAAACCCTTGAGCAAGAACACACATTTTCCACCACTATGATCAATGGCAAAACCAATGTTGCTTATCACAATAAATATAAAACCTATCATTCAAACAAATCCTTTTTTGAGGCTAAAAGGAATAATAGCCAAGCTATCGCAACCGAAATTATGTATTGGATGCATATGTAGGAATTTTCTACTTGCAAATATAAACCATGTGGGAAAAAAAATAAAAACAAAAATCCTGTACACACACCAATTCATTTTTCAACAATACCTTATGGAGAATAACCAAGCATACATATATACATATGTATATGGAAATGTATCTATGCATATGCAATGCATTTTCAATGGAGACTCCAATGAATAGAACATATAATGCACTCTTTAAAGGAGAGTGTAACATTGTTGTTGTTTATGGTTATGCATTGTGATTTCCTTCATTGGAGCCTCCATCTAAAAAAACTAATTTTTTTTGATTGCACATGCATATATACATATACATATACATATGCATATATTGCGATGAAGATAATAAATTTCTTGCAAACACCATCGTAAAGACCCACATTGCAACTAAACAACAAATAGAAAATATGAAATGAAACACGAGAAAACAAGGTTTGTTCTCCACCCTACCATATTAGGTCACGGAGCCCCATGGGCTCTCACCAAACCATCGAGCAAGAACATGCATTGTCTACCACTTTGATCAATAGTGAAACAATTTTTCTTACCACACTTAATATACAACCTATCATTCCAACAACTCCTTTTTTGAGGTTGAAATAAATAATAACTAAAAAGGTTGCAGAGGCATATGACGTGCGTTGGGAATAGGCTGGTGGATTTTTTGTCGCATGGATAGAGAAGGCCAATGAAATTAAACACTAGTTTGCATCTACATTATTTTTTCTATGGTTTTCATGTGTTGGTGATGGTTGTAATAACACCTGGTGTTCATTCATTTTTGGATTGCATTTAGTGGTCATGGTTGCAACATAGCCAAATATTTAATGTTGTGTAGTTTATGTTGTGAAATATACACACTAAAAAAGCACATGTAGAAATGTCTGTACATGGAATTAGATGTAGACAATATTCATTAATTAGTTTTCACTCTTCTTATTGAAACTCGGATCTATATAAACAAGGCTTAAAACAACAATAGTCAAAGTTGAAAGAATTAACTTTGAAGTTGGGTGCAAGTTGTTGTTGTCAGATCTGCCTACAATTTTCATTGCCATACAAGACCCTCTAGAGATAATTGTTTTATTTCCTTGAATACTAAACAACCATGTGTAATTAAGACTTTGGATATTCCTTATAATTTTTGTTGACTGTGCATCTGTTTTATTTTCTTTCTTTGGAGTGCACATGCATATATATAAATACATATACATATCCATATATTATAATGAAGAAAATATTGGTGCTTACAAACACCAACGTAAAGACCCATAGTGCAGGTAAACAACAAATAAAAAATATGAAATGAAAAAAAAAAAAACAAGGCATTCTCTCCACCCTACCATATTGGGTCATGGAGCCCCATGGGCTCTCACCATTGAACCCCCGAGCAAGAACATACATTTTCCACCACTTTGATCAATGGTGAAACAAATCTTTCTTATCACTCTTAATATAGATCCTACCATTCCAACAAGTCCTTTTTGAGGCTGAAAGAAATAATAACTAAAAAGGCATAGTTAACAAATATGACAACAAATACAATCCAGCACCATGCATTGGATGCATACGTAAGAATTTATTTTTTGGAAATATACAGACTAAAAAAGTACAAGTAGAAATGTATGTGCATGGCATTACGTGTAGACAATACACATATATAGATGAATGGAAACTCATAGATATAGATACATATTGATACATGTGTTGGGGGCAATCGAACTTCAACCTTCAAAGAAGCTCACAATTCTGGCTCACAACTTTGATAGTAGGTAAACCCACAGAAGTGCACCCAACAATGCCTTATTAAAAATTGCAAAGACTTTCACACCTCTTCTCATATATTAAATGGTAGGTGTTGGCACAACCATCGCCCCTACACAGATACCATAAAATAGTTAATGTTGATGCTAAGAGATTAAGCTTTTGTGAAGGTGCAAGTCCGACCATCCATTGTGGAGATCCTGTGAAGGTGGTTGGAGGATATTTTATGTTTTTTACATGGGACAGTGACTTGAAAAGCAATACAAAAGTCTCGGTAATGGAATTATAGATCAGAGTGATGGACAATGTATGTGTCATATGTACATATATCTATGTATGCCATAATAGATGCAAACAAGGCTATATTGCTTCAATTTTCAAGAAGGTTCTATTGAGAAAAGAGTATATTTCTGCATGGGTTTGTTACTATGAATTTTTGTGGGTTTAATTGTTCGACTTCCATTTTGTGGCTATGTTTGCAAAGGAATAAAATTGTTACCGTTATGCAAGTTTTTCCAAGCTTTGAGAAACAAGGCAACATGCAGAAAGCTTGTGGGGAGAGGTGTGTTTGAAGGAACCAAGAAGAGGTGCATATCGGGAAAACCCTTAGCGATATTGTTTCAATTGTTGTTCATGGATTGTGTCAGGCTATGTTGTCTGATCTCTAATAATCCATTGTTGATTGTTTCAAATTTTGATAAGGTTTTGTTGATAAAAGACTATATTGTTTGTAAAAATAAAAATTGTTTCATTTATGGTTCACATTTTGCGGCTATGGTTTTGCATGGGTATGCTACTATGAATCTTTGTGTTTTGTTGGTTTCTCCATCTGGATCGTTGTTGAAACCAATATTGTTTGATTTATGGCTTTCATTTTGTGTTTATGGTTGCAATGAAGTAAAATAGTTAATGTTATACAGTTCTTATTTGATTCCATTAGGTAGTGTTGATTATTGTTCTCTATCTTAGGCTATATTGTTTCATTTTGGAAAAGGTGTTGTTGATAAGGCTATATTGTTTGAATTTTTCAAAAGGTTCTATTCAGAAAAGAGTATATTTTTGCATGGATTGCTTATTATAATTTTTTATGGGTTTCTCTTTATGGCTTATGTTTTGTGGCTATGTTTTCAAAAAAATAAAATTATTATCATCATGCATTTTTTGTCGATTTTTGTTGTCTAGCTTGGGGTATAGTGTCTCATTTTTGATAGAAAAGGATATACTATTTAAATTATCAATAAGGTTTTGTTGGGAAAATCTTATATTGTTTCTTATAAGCAATAATGTTTTGTTTATGGTTGGTGTTTTGTGGCTATCATTCTGCATGGGTTTTGTGGCTATGGTTTTGCATGGGATTTGTGTATTGTTGATTTTTGTTCTCTAGCTTAGGGTATATTGGTTTATTTTCAATAAGAGAGTGTTGAGAAGGCAATATTTTTTCATTTTTCGACAAGGTACTATTGAGAGAAAACTATATTTTTTCATAGGTTTGTTACTATGATTTTTTTCGTTTGATGCCACCATTAATTGGAGTGATGGACAATATATTTTCCCTATGTACAAATATGTGTGTATGTCATAGTAGATGCAAACAATATTCATACACAGTGGTCCCTATTAGGCTATATTGTTTCATTTTTTAAAAGGTGTTGTTGAAAAGGCTATATTGTTTGAATTTTTGAAAAGGTTCTATTGAGAAAAGAGTATATTTTTGCATGGCTTGCTTAGTACAATCTTTTGTGGGTTTCTCTTTATGGCTTCTGTTTTGTGGCACTATTTGAAATAAAATAAAATTGTTAATTTCATGCATTTTTTGTTGATTGTTGTTGTCTATCTTGGTGTATATTGTCTCATTTTTGATAGAGTGTTGTTGAAAAGAATATACTATTTCAATTATCGATAAGGCACTATTGGGAAAAGCCTATATTGTTTCTTATAAGAAATAATGCTTTGTTTATGGTTGGAATTTTTTGGCTATCATTTTGCATGGGTTTTGTGGCTATGGTTTTGCATGGGATTTGTGTATTGTTGATTATTGTTCTCTAGCTTAGGGTATACTATTTTATTTTCAATAAGAGAGTGTTGAGAAGGAAATATTTTTTCATTTTTTGACAAGGTATTGTTGACAGAAAACTATATTTTTGCATGGGTTTGTTACTGTGATTTTATTTTTTAAGCCACCATTGACTGGAGTGATGGATAATATATTTTCCCTATGTACAGATATGTATGTATTTCATAGTAGATGAAAACAATATTCATACATAGTGATCCATATGTTTATTTTGTTGTTACATTGTTGGAATGATAAGTTGTATTTTAAGTGACATATGGAAGATTGATGCCACCATTGAACTAATTGTAGGAATTTACATGTAGGAGAAATATACTCTACACTCAGTTAGTAGAAGAAGATTAAAACTATAGGCATCAAAGGGCAGATTTATGTGAACCTCCAGATGTGTGGTTTGCCCCTATTGTGTGAACTTTGGTCATATTTTTTGTCATCCCTCCCAATTTTTTGAGTCTTTCAGCAAAATTTTAGTCGAGAAGAAGGTGGCAGATGTTTCTTGAATTTTAAATTAAAAGCGTTCGGCACATCGGTAGAGAAGGCCAAAAAAATTAGACATTGGTTGGCATCAACATTAATTGTTGTATGGTTCCTTTGTGGTGGAAAGGTTTGCAAAGCAATAAAATAGTCCATATTCTTCTTGAAGCATGGTTTTATCTATCTAAACCTCAATAAGGCTTTGTTATAATTCAAGGTTGTAAATGAAACATTGAGAAAATCGTTATTGAGGCCTAGAAAAATAACAACTATCCCTAAAGCCATACATAAACAACCAACAACGAATTATCATGAAGAAAATAAACTATTTTACCACTTCCAACCATTCCCAATGGACAAAAACCATAGATCAAATAAAATTCATAATTATCTTATGAAAAGAATAAGCATAGAAAGGACTATATATGAATTTTTTCTAATATTAATTTCACATAGATACATATCTGCACATAGGGATGAATTTTTCCATCTCTAATTTCATAAGCATACATATGTGCACATAGGGAAACTAAAATGAGCAAGAAAAAAAGAAGTCCTACTCTCCACCCTGCCTTATTGGACCATAGAGTCCCATAGGCTCTCGCCAAACTTCCCGACCAAGAAAAAACATTTTCCACCACTGTGATGGATATTCAAACTAATCTTCCTAATTACACTTAATATAAAACCTATTATTGTAACAATGCTTCTATAAGGATGAAACGAATAACAAGTATCTTTGCAAAACAATAAACATGGCGAGGAGTATATATGAATTTATTCTACTTACTATCTTTACAAAACAATAAACATGGTGAGTAGTATGTATGAATTTTGTCTACATATAAGTTTACATACACACATATCTATGTAGGAGAAAAGAAGAATGAAGCACTAAAAAAGAGACACATACTTAAATTTTGTGTGTATATATTTCGAAACAACATATTCCTACATATACATCCAACACATCCAATACATATATTAGGACTTGCAAAACAAAATCTACATCAATATACATGTTTCCAAAGTTAACTGCACATATATATACACATTGTTGATTTTTGTTATTATTTCATTTATGATTTCCATGTAGTGGCAATGGGTGGAAAGCAATAAAAGACTCTACATATACGCTTAGAGAATAAGATCCATACAAATATATATGTGTCTAAAGTTATATGTAGACAACACACATATATATTCATAGGTGGACTTTAAACATATGAATGTTGTCTGCATCAAATGTCAAAAACACACAGATCTGCACATAGAAAAATATAAAATGAAACACAAAAAATTGAGGCTTTCTCTCCACCCTACCATATTGGGTCATGGAGCCTCATCGGCTCTCACCAAAACCCCGAGCAAGAACATACATCATCCACCACTTTGATCAATGGTGAAATCAATGTGCCTTATTACACTTACTATATAGCCTACCATTCTAACAACTCCTTAAATTGTGAGGCTGAAAGAAATAATAACTGAAAAGGTGCATTTAATTTCAAATTCCCTAAACAATAAACATGGCAAGAAGTATACATCAACGTTTCATACATCTACTTTCACATACATACATACCTGTAGAGAGAAAAAGAGAAATGAAACACAAGAAAAGAAACACACAGTTTTTGTGTTTATATTTTTCCAAGCAATGCATTCCTACATATGCATCCAACCCATGCAATACATATATATGCAGTTCCAAAATAAAAGGTACACTGATATATGTGTCTGATGTTAGATACACATATGTACACATTGTTGGTTCTTGTAAAATAGCTTTGAGCATATTATTTCATTTATGGTTTCCATGTAGTGGAAATAGTTGTAAAGCAATAAAACAATCCACATATATAGACACAAAAAGTTATAAAATAGTCCACATATATGGCCATAATAATATTTAACATACTAAATTTACAAACTCAACTAAACATTTTATGTTATTTACAAAAATACATTGTTTATTGTTGTTTTGTAGCTTCAGATTATAGCCAAAGATAGCAAACATTAGTCAATAATGCCTTTTAGAAAAAAACATAAATTGTATAGTGTTGCAACCATCACCACAAAACAAAAGTCTTAAATTAAATAATGATGGTTTCAACAAGGACCTAGAAATTGTTTTTTTAACAATGAACTATCAATAGGTGCAAGAACAAATATAGATAAATTTAAATCTAGATACATATGTTTGTTGCCTGATAAAATGAAATAAAAATCACTTGGCACAGCTTGTGATGGAAAAATTGATTCATCTATGGACTGCATATTTTGGCGGTGGTTGCAATAATAGGTTGCATTCAAAACTTAGTACAATAATTCAGCACTTTATGTTATTTTCAATAAGTCATTGTTGAGTGCAAAGTTGTAGCTTAAGTTGCACAACATACATAGTTATGCACACCTATAATTCACAATTCATGTATTAATAAATATATATATGTATAACTTTAAATGAAATTATGTCTATCAACAACTATAAATCTAGATATATATGTGTGCAAGTACACTCAAGGGTGATCCCACAATAATGGGTTACACTTTTCACCAAACTTGACATTGAAATCAACATTTTTCACCAGATCTTCACTTTCATATGCCTATAGAAGCTAAACCATTAAGAATTTGAAGATGAAGAAAACTAGTGATTTGTGATATTTTGTGTTGAGAATCTAATTATATATTTTTTTAAAATAAAAAATAAATTGTGAATTATTTTATGTATTTTTATTAACTTATTTTTTTTACTAAACATCATTTTCAAAAACTGATGCTTACTTTCAGCTGCATAACTTTTTTTATAGAAAGCATACAATTCTAATTTTTTAAATACAGTGTTTTCACACCATTATCTAGTGGATGGATATTTTTTCATAATTTTTTGTTGCATATATATTTTTTAATTAATTTTCTAATTCAGAGTAATTATAATTTGGATATATTATACTTTCAGCTACATAACTTTTTTTGTATTCATTTGAATTAACTTATTCTTTTTTTGTTGGAATAAGGACATCAATAGCTAGTGTACATGCATTTTTAAGAATTTTTTTTCTCTTTTCCTATTTTTCTGTATGTGTGAAATAAAGACCTCAATGTTCATTGAAAAACCTACATTCACAAGAAATAAAAAATAAATATAATAATAAAATTAAATATATTTAAAATTATACTTTTTGGGAAGCTTATAATAAGGACTACATGTTTACAAAAAAAAATTTTAAATAAATTAATTTGATCCCCTAAAAGTAAATCAAAAGTGGTTTTTTATCAGCATTTTGATAGGTGTAGAGGAGACTCCATTATAGGTATGGTTTAAAACTAGCGGCTTTCTATCCAAGGGGGTTTGATCAAACCTCTTCAATTAAAACCCTTAAAATGGAACCTTTTTAAGGCTTAAATCATTATATTTTCTAAAAATATGTGATTTCAGCAAAAATCAGGATGTCCCAAAAAGTGTAAATCCAGTATTATGCTTGAGAACATAGATGACAATTATCATTGAACTTCACATAGGAAATATAATAACAAAAAATGAATTTATATGCAATTCCAATAAAATGGAAGACACATAAATAGGTACACATAGCCTATTCCAAAATGGATAGAAAACAAAAAGGTGAAGGGCACATAAACACCTCAAATATAAATAAGTCAGACTATATACTACAAGTGTCGCCAATGCAAGAAAATAATTTCCATAGTTCACTAGATAAACATGGCAAAGAGCCAATACAATTTTCAGCAACAAAAATTAATCAAGTAGCAGACTTACACGATTGGCATCTAAGGGTTGTCCAGTAGCTTGGGGAGAGCTAGATTCCACCGACATTGTTGCGCCTACTCTTTAAAAAGGTTGGAGCTGCAATGCCAACAACTGACCATGAGATCTATTGCAACAACAATACAAGGGTCATAGATTCAATTAAAGCAAGAAAGGCCGATGAGCTCCATTCCCAATTTTTTTTTATTTCAATTTTTTAATCTTTCAAATTTTCTATGGAGACATTAACAATATGATTGAAAACAAACAATATAAATAACGCACATTTACAAAACTCTTTGTAAATAATTTTGAGAACAGTATTTGTTCTTGCAAAAAAACCAACCTAGAACATACATTGTCCATAACTGCGATCAATGGTGTCATCAATGTTTGATATAATAGTTAAAATACACCTTATCATTCTAAGAGTATCCCAACAAAGTAAACATAGGAATCAATATGTATCAATGTTGTTTGCATCCACTATGACATGCATACATATCTGTACATAGGGGAAATACATTGTACATCACTGTGATCAATGCTCCATACAACACTTAAAATACAGATTATCATTCCAAGGATGTCTCAATATGTATCAATATTGTTTGCATCTAGTATCCTATATAGACATATCTGTAGATAGGAGAAATAAAGTGAAACATAACAAAACAAGGCATTGCCTATCACTGTGATCAATTTTGACATCACTCTTCCATATAACATTTAAAACATAGTCTATTATTCCCTACGTGCAGACATATATGTATCCATTGTTTTGTGGTGATGGCTGCAACATAATAAAATAGTTAATCTTATACACTTTTTATTGTTTTTGACAAGCCATCACTGTTCATTGTTCTCTAGTGTTGGCTATATTGGTACATTATTGATAAGGTGCCAGTGGGGAAAATAATTTATGATTAATGCCTTCCATTTTGTCTCTATGGCTGCAACACAAAAAAATAGTGAACACTATACAATTTATGTTGATTTCCATAAGACATTCTTGATTGTTGCATTGTAGTTTAGGGTGCATCGTTTCATTTTCGACAAGATGTTGTTGACAAGGCTACATTATTTCAATTTTTAACAAGTTGTTGCTCACAAAAGACTGTATTGTTTGGTAATATGAATATTGTTTGATTTATGGCTTCCATATATTTCTTTTGCAACCATCACCCCATGCAAAAAAACCAAAATAACCTCCAACCACCTTCACAGAAGCTTAACAACAAGTAATCAAGTTTGCACCTTCATAGGAGCTCGCCATTGTGGTATCAACATTGATTTTTATATGCCTTCCATGTAGTGGCAATGGTTGCACCAAAGCACACTATTGTGGCATCAACATTAATTGTTGTATGGTTTTCATCTAGGGATGATGGTTGTAATAACACCTACCATTTTAAACCCCAGGGAAGATAGCAGAAGCTTGCACAATTTCTAGTGAGGCATTGTTGGGCGTTGTTTTGTGGCTTTTCCTACTATTAGAGCTACAAGACAAAACAATGAGCTTTTCTAAAGTTTTTTTATTGTGATTTTTTTTGTTTTGTAGGCTTTTCCATCTAGGCCACTATTGTAACCAATGTTGTTTTATTTATGGCCTTCGTTGTGTGGTGATGGTTGAAATGCAATAAAATAGTTAATGTTATATAGTTCATGTTGTTTTTCCTTCTTTTGTTTTGTGCCATATAATTTTCCCCATGTGCAAATATGTATATTTGTGAAATTAGATGCAGCCAAGACAAATATCTATGGTAGCCTGCATATTAAGTGCAATAATAAACATTGATATCACCATTGAATACGCTGGTGGAAAATGTATGCATGCCTGCCAAAAAATAGCACATACATCACACACCACTCTGACCAATGGTAAAATCAATGTTCCTTATTGAACTCACTATACAACCTACCATTCTAATTCCTTTTTTGAGACTAAAATAAATAATAATTGACAAGGTATATTTATCTTCAGTTTCCCCAAACAATAAAAATCCCTTGCAATATATATGAATGTTCTCTACATCTAATTTCACATGCATACATATCTACACACAACAAAAGAGAAATGAAGTGCAACAAAAGTAACACATACTTTTTCTGTTTGTATATTTCAAAGCAATAGTTTCCTACATATGCATCCAACACATGCAATACATATATATGCAGTTGCAAAACAAAAGCTACACCGATATACATATATATGTCTGAAGTTAGATGCACATAGATATGTATGGATGATTTTACTCTAAAAAGCACTATATTGTTTCATTTATGGTTCGCCTTTTGTGTTGATGGTTTTGATTAGGTTTGGCACTGTGAATTTTTATATGTTCTATAGTTTTTGGCATCTGTTGTAGGCTTTCATTTTTTCTTTTCCTATGTGCAAATATGTATCTATGTGAAATTACATGTAGACAACATCCATAGATACTCAAAATTACATGCAAACAACATCCATATATACCTAGGATACAAAACACGAACCATAAATGAAACAATATTTGTTTTTACAAACTATATAGTATTTTCTCAACAACTTATCAAAATTTGAAACAATCAATAGTGCCTTATCAAAAATCAAAGAATATAGCCTACCACAAACCAACAAGAACCTATAATGTGTAACAAAAAAATACACACACTTTAAATGAAACAATAATCGTTTGAACAACAACATAGAAAATCTATATTAGATAGCACCTTATCGAAAATGACCATATACATAGATACATGCCCACACATACATATAAACATTCAAATAGAAAACACGAATTGTGCAGATATAACACTATGTGGCAATCCAACCACACAAGAACTAAACAACCATATTGATATAAAAAACTCGACATATCTATATATGGATAAATGTGTAACCTCAAAGATACATGTTGAAAATGAATCTGCAAACATACACACTCACACCATAAATAGAATAATAATGGACTAAACAATGACCTAGGAAATTCTTTCTTCCAAGAGAACCATATTGGGAAGGAAATAATATTGCCAAAGTTGCAGACCAACATTCAACAATGCCTTATGGATAACAACACAAATTTTATGGCATACACTAGTGTACTACGGTTCGAATATGAAATGATATAGCTAAAGCTAGAGAACAACACTCAACAATGGCATATAGACATCGAGAATAGTGAATACCAATTGTGCAGATATAAAAGTATGTGGCAATCAAACGAGATAAGAAGCAAATAGCTATATTGAAATTAAAATTGGGACATATATCCATATTTAGATAAACACATCACCTCAAAGATACATGTGCATAGTAAATATAGAGACATACACACTGACACCTTAAATGAAACAATAATGGTTTCAACAACATCATAGGAATTTTTTTTTTCAATAGGACCTTATTACAAAGGAAACAATATAGCCATAAACCAATGCCTTTCAAAAATTGTGCAGAAATTTGCTATGTTTTCCAAAGATTTAGTAGGAAATTGTTACTTACAACCATTGAAAATACACAAAAACCATACAATAATTAATACCGATGGCATTTCGCTAACCTTCACTAGCAGTGTGACAAACACTTTCAATTTAAAAGTAAAAAAACAAGATGCCACCTTTTTCCTGACTGGAATCTAGGAGTCAGAAGGCTTAAAACTTGGGATCAACAATTCCCTATGGAAAGCAACATAAAGTCCATAACATTGACTATTTTAACAACATAAACTATATAACATGCACTATTTAATTGCATGAAAAAAACATGAAACAATATAAACAAAGCTAGAGAACAACGATCAACAATGCCTTATGGAGAACAACATAAACTATATAGCATTGCAACCATAGCCACAAAACAAAAGCTTTAAATGAAACAATAATCATTTCAACATCAACATGGAAAATTATTTATTGAACAACACTTTATTAGAAATGACCGTATAGACACATACATGCTCACACATACATGTAAAAATTCAAATAGCGAACACCAATTGTGCAGATATAACACTATGTGGAAATCCAGCCACACAAGAACTAAACAACCATTTTCATATAGAAAAATTTACATATCTATATAAAGATAAATGTGTAACCTCTAAGATAGATGTAGAAAATGAATGTGCAAACATATACACTCACACCATAAATAGAACAATAATGGGCTAAACAATGACATAGAAATTTATTTTTTGTAAGAGAACCCTATCAGAAAGGAAATAATATTGCCAAAGTGACATACCAACATTCAACAATGCCTTATGGACAACAACATAAATTCTATCACATATACTACCGCATTGTGGTTCAAATCCAAAACAATATAGCCAAAGCTAGAGAACACTCAACAATGACATATAAACATTGAGAATAGTGAAAGCCCATTGTGTAGATATCAGAGTATGAAGCAAATAGCTATATTGATATAAAAAACTGGACACATCCATATTTAGATAAGTACATCACCTCAAAGCTACATGTACGTAATGAATATATAGACATACACACTGACACCTTAAATAAAACAATAATGGTTTGAACAACATCCTAGGGAATTCTTTTTTCAATAGGACCTTATCAAAAAGAAAACAATATAGCCATAAACCAATAGATTTTGAAAATTGAGCAGGCATTTATTATGTTTTCCAAAGCTTTAAAAAGTGGTTTTTACTTACAACCATTGCAACTAGATAGAAACCATAGAACAATTAATATTGATGCCATTTCGCTAGCCTTCTCTATCGGCATGCCAAACACTTTCAATTTAAAAATAAAAAAATAATCCACCACCTTTTTCCCAGCCAAAATCTAGGACCCGAAAGGCTTAAAAATTGGGGTCAACAATTCCCTATGGAAAACAACATAAATTCCATAACATTGACTATTTTATTGTGTTCCAACCATTCACACTAAATAGAAGCCATAAATGAAACAATATAGCCCAAGGTAGACATCAACAGTGAACAATGCCTTATGCAAAATAACATGACCTGCATATCATTAACTATTTACAACCATCACCACAAAACGAAAGCCATAAATGAAACAATATTGGTATCAACAGTCACCCAGATGGGGAAACCTATAAAACACTAAAAATCACAATAAAAAACCCATGCAAAAGCATCACCACAAAAGTTGAACCATAAATCAAACAATACTAGTTTCAACAAACTATATAGTCTTTTTTGAACAAAACCTTATCGAAAAGGAAACAATATACCCTAAGCTAGAGAACAAAAATCAACACTGCCTTACAGTTACAACACAAACTGTATAACATTAACTATTTTATTACGTTGCAACCATCCCCAAAAAATATTGATTTCAACAGTGACCTAGATTGAAAACCCACAAAGCACAAAAAGCTCACAACAACAGAGTAATTCAAAACCTTCACCACAAAACATGAACCATAAATGAATCAATATTGGTTTGAACAACAACCGAAATGAAAAAACTCAAAAAAAATAACATGAGATTAACTATTTTGCAACCATTCACACAAAACTGAAGCCATAAATGAAACAATATAGCCTAAGCTAGAGAGTTGCAACCATCGCCACAAAACGAAAGCCATAAATCAAACAATATTGGTATCAATAGTCACCTAGATGGGAAAACCCACATTACACAAAAAATCCTAGTAACAAACCCATGCAAAACCAT
>VCHN02005158.1:0-10229 GCA_007115665.2 Sequoiadendron giganteum
TCAACTGGATTGCTAGAAGTCAACCATGATGCCACAATCGAAGAATCATCTCTTTACATCTACACTTTCTACACGATAATGTCGACCATATGCCCACATTGCTTGATATTTCCTCACCTATGAAAGACCATTTATTTCAGTGAAAAAAATATAATGACAAATATTAAAATAGTTAATAGTGTCAAAATTGTAAGGAAACAAAATATTGTAAAATTCCAACTATACCTTTCTTTCACATCCTCTAGGCATGTTGATTTAATCTTCTATTATGTTTGAATCTATAACTATATATTATAATTGGGTATGTGCAGGATCATCATGGAAAAACAAGCCCTTAAGTGGCAAAGAAAATTCAAAAAATCAGAGTTAGGCAACTTGACGTAAAATTTTGAATAATTTATTTATATTATTTCAAAAATATTTAAGAATAGAATTTGTAGCAAATTGAATTTAGTTTCTAAACTACTAGGGTTTTTTTTTTAAATCTATTTGATGAAAATTTGAAATTTCAATGTAGTAGTACTTAAATTTCAGGGAAAAAATAAGAAGTAGGTGTCTGTCTGACCACCCTAACCATAATAAAATGATAATATTTTTTTATAATATTTTAAATATAAGTAGAGGACTCATGTCCCAATGTGATGCATATTTTTTTGTAATTTTTTTCAAAGTAAATAATTAATTATAAATTTTTTATTATAACCTTTTAAAAAATAAAACTTGTATGTCTAACCACCTTAACTTGGTCAAAACTTCATGAAATTCAATTATTTTTCTTTAATCCTATAGTATGTGAAGCATAGAATGTGAAGCATAGAATGTGACACATGTTTTGGATTCAAAAAATATGATACTGTTTGAAAGCTATAAATGATTTTCAATAAGCCTATCAATTAGGACATTAGTCGTAATTCAAATAGAAAATGAATAATAATTCATTATTAAATTCAAAGTAAAGCATAATTTATATTTGTGGAAAGTTGAGAAACCCCTCTAAAAACCCTTTTCGTTTCATCAATTTTGGGTAAAAAAAAGTCGTCAGCCACATGGGTCATCATATCACTTACATATCGCCACTTTTTGGCCCATCATGATCCTACACAAACCCATTTGAGTTTGAATTTTTTCAGTAACCCATTCTAGTGTGAAATATTTGCCCCATTCCCCAAGTAGATTAGTGGGAAGTGCAGTATTCCTTGGGTTTGATCTCTTAAATTGTCTCCTTGCTTCTAACACTTCTTCTCTCTTTTAATCATATAGATCAATCCATTTGTTCATAAAGTCCATGTGGTACAAAATGAACTTGTCAAGCATAGTACTTTCATCTACACCTATTACATGCCAACATTCTATTTCAAACTCTGAATGTCATGTTGTTAATTTGACAAATAAATTACAGAGTAAATTAATGATTGCAAGAAAAACAACCACACTGATCATGAATTTACTTACTAATGTCTATTTGAACACCATTAGATTGTGGTTTTTCTCCATCAATAATATCTTATGCTCATTCTTCATCCCAGAAGCATGGCCCATCTTCAAAATCCTTACCAAGGAATTCACACAAGAAGAAAAATGCTTCATTCAATACATACCCTTCAGCCATGCAACCCTTCGGATGTGCCTTTTTGTCAGACATATCTTTTTAGAGTTTTCATATACCTCTCAAAGAAAAAAATCCACCTCGTTGATATGACACCTGCCAATTCAATGTCATCAACTAGGTGTATAAGTAAATGGACTTGTAGGTCCATGAAACTTGTAGGGAGCTCCTTCTCAAATACACATACAATTTCTGCAGTTTCCTTCTTCTATTTTGGCACTTCACATTCATGGATCTCCTTGGAGGTCACCCACCTAATATAAGATTAGTAAATTAGTATGAACCTTTACTCAAAAATTAAAATGCAATATAGTATCTCTATGTCTCTCACACATGAACATTTCATATAACCACATACCTTGTAAATGTTGATAATCGACTTATGGCATTTCTTAAGTCAACTGTAAGACAAGAATCCCCCCTAATTTCCAATGGCATGATATGCTATCAAACACATTTATGAAAAGGTCATTAGTAATTTTTTCTCACACAACAAAATATCAAAATATATTTAGTACTTAATCAATGTTACCAGTAAATGTTAAATGATGATATATAATACCTTCATAAAATTATGAAAATCATGTGTTTTAAATCCTGTGATATGTCCATCAACTATAAAAGCTTTAGCCAATGATGACCCATAACTAGTAGGTGTCCTTATTGAATGGATGACATTTTTTAGTTGGTCTAGCTCTTTTTTTTTCAAAATCCATGGAGCTTCTACATATGTTTCATTTTCCCTGTTTGGCCACAAATGTTTTCTATCAATTTTGGTACGCGAAAGAGCAATATCTCTCCTTGAAGACAAGGTGTCCTTCTCTTTCCTGATATATGTCAAATATAGAATCTGGGACATTTTTGAAGACGTGCATAGGATCTAATAGGTGAGATATTAATAGATCCTTCCAGTAAGGGAGCTCATAAAATATGGATTTCCTTTTCATTCCTTCTGGCATATTGACTAGAACTTGTTCTGGTTCTTGAATTGAATCACCCTGATCAAAAAAATCCTCCCAAGCTTTCAATTCAGAATCTTCATACTTCTTAAGCCAATCACCTGGACCCATAATCATGGGAGGGCTCTATTTTAAAAATTTCCATCAAATTGATTCTTCAGGCGATTTCTAAACCTATGATCTAGTGGTAGAAAAATCCTGTTGTTTGTGTAAATAAATTTATGTAGATCTTTAGAATACCGCCCTTGAAATTGTTCTGCACATCTTGGACATGCAAATATTCCCTTTGTTTGAAGCCCTACAATTCAACAAGTAATGTTAATAACATCAAAAAAATAGTATAAAACTAAGTATGAAAGTTGGGATGAAAATAAATTATGAGTGTAAATACGTAAATATTTTATCTTACCAGAACAAACATCAAGTCCTGGGAAATCATGAATAGTCCAACATAGCACACCATACAACATGAAGGACCTATTTTATGGAGGACGCGATATGTCGTACATTCTTATGCCTTTCCATAGCATTTGCATCTCATCAATAAAAGGTACAAGATAAACATCCATGTTTTTAACTTGATGTTTTCCTGGAACAATGAGAGTCAGCATAAGGTGCTCCTTTCTAACACTCATCCATGGGGGAATATTGTATACTATCAATCCGACTGGCCAAACACTATAATTTGAGCTCAGGAAAGAGAATGGGCACACTCCATCAATTGCAAGACCAAACCTAATACTACGGGGTTCATCTTTGAATTTTCTTGGCCCTTTTTCCTATATGTGTTTCATTGCTTTGGAGTCGGTCGGAATTCACATGAATCCATATTTACTTATATTTTTTGCATGATTATCCATCAATTGTGCAAGTGACTTGCAACAAAACATTCATTGAAGTCTAAGTATAATTGGCATGTGATGTAAAACCTTCTTTGGAACTGTAGGACCTTGTACATCTGTACAATATCTCTTCTCTTTGCATACAGGGCATTCTACCTTGTTCTGATATTCATCCCTGTATAAAATGAAATCATTTGTACATGAATAAATTTTCTTATATTCAATCCCCAACTCAACCAACAATAGACATGCCTCTCTGCAAGTTGATTGCAAAACATTCTCTTTAGGGAATATTTAAGTTTTTAGTGCCCTGTAAGATTGCCAGAGATGAAATCAATTGAATGTTTGACTTATGATGAACATGTTTGATATGCCAATCTATACTAGGACTATTTATATAAAATATATGGTTTTAAAATCCCCTTAAAAAAATATAAACAAAGTCGATGAATGTTTACAAATTGTGTACACCAATTGACAATGCAAAGTAAGAAATAGATTTCAACTCACTTCAGCAGGGTAGTGAATCCTTTGTCTGACCAACCAAATAGTGACTTGATTTCTAATAATATTAATGTGCATGCTAGTTGTGAGGTTCTACTTGCACCCAATTTGAACACGGGTGTCTTTGCTGCTTGCTTGATGGAGTCTTCAAGTTGTTATCATCAACATTACATTGCTGGTAATTACCCCTGCTATCATTGTTACTGTCAACCATATGATCATTATTGTCATCATTGTTTCCATCCCCAAAGAAACTTGTAATAATTTCATTCAATCCTTCTTCATGCACTGCATTTTCACTATCATGATCATCATAATTAAGGCTAGGTGGCATCTCATCAGTGTATGCGGATCTCATCAGCTCTTCAAATTTCTCAAGTGGTAGTAATCTCTTCAAACTTTCTCTATTCGCCCTAGTATTGTTTAAAGGATGGTTTGGATCATCCTGTCCAAATCTTAATAACCCAGTTGGATCATGGGTATTAGTATGTGTTTCATCAACATCTTCTACCTATCAACAAACACAAACATTATTTAATATTTACCAACAATTGGATAAATCATAAATGTATCAATTTCAAAGAAATATAATCAGATATGGCTTAAAAAATATAAAATATAAATTGTATGAACATATATACATCAATTGAATAATGGAACATTATTTTATAGACTACCTTTTTTATACAATAATTTAAATAAAACACAATTTTGACAACATAGTTTGTAAAACATCAGTCCACACCATTTATTATTCTTTGGTTTTCTGCCCTTAAGAACATCCTTAGGGAGACCTTGTTCTTCCCTTTTCTTTCACACAAAAGTGCATTTTAAGAAGGGGTAATCAATCAATAACTCATCCCCAATGGTAAGGTCCTTAATAGCCTCAACCATTATCAATATATCAACCTCTCTTTCCATATCTCCATCTTTATCATTTATAACCTCAACAAATTGACAATTCAGTCTTACAGTAGGGTCCCTTCCCTTACTACTATTTATAAATCTTGCAATATTTTTGTGTGTGTATGTACGTCCATCTATATACATAAGATGACCTCTATTCATTTATTTCCCAATTTCCAATTGGAGACGATGTGTATACATATTCAAATTTAGACCATATGCTGACATGTTAGGCTTATATTCTGCTAGACTTCTCCATTCACCACTATAATATGATGGACCATAATATGGCATTAATCTCCTAGTGGTTTGTTCTGAATTGTTTCTATGTTTGGATCCCACATGTACATTTTGGACAATAAAGAGGCCTAGATTCGCTCCATGAATATTGGAGGGTCGTATCATGTAGTTGTATCCCCAAAATTGAAACACCTCGTACACTCTAGGTAGTTGTTGATCACTAGGCCAAGCACAATATAGTCGACAATCAAATGTCTCTTTGTAAATTGATCTCGAACTCAGGGGCAAGTCATCATCTCCATCACATTCATTATCATAGGGTATGTAGTCCACCTTCCCCTTGTCTTTAAGAAAATTATGCATCTTCAAACCAGTTCTTGTTATGTTACTTGTTTTCGTCAATTCCTCATCTTCTGAGCTAGTATATTGGCACATATTTTTGTTGGATGTATCATCTAATAAATGATCATTTCCCTCTAGGTTGGAAGTCGGTGATCCAAGAAACTTTAAACCAAGAACTTTATCCTGCAAATATCCATTAAGAAAAAATTAGTTATTTAAATAATATAAAACAATGTTTAAATGAAGTATACATGCTATTTATATCAAATTAGAAAATTCCTCACCACAATTCCTATTGGATTTGAATCGATTGTAGGAGGAATACTACCGACTGGAAGCTCATCATATATGTAATGTCTTTGTACAATCGCTCGTTTGAATTGTTTCTTTCCACGACATACAAAACATCCACAAACAACAATTTTCTCAAAGTATTCATCCCATGTACTATAGTCCTGACCAACCTCTTGTTTAGTGCAATCATTTGTTGTGTCTGCAAGATCCATTGTCATATCCTCTTCCACCCACTATCGTCTACGTGATTTAACAGTTTTAGGTCCACGTCCACATACATATCTTCTTCTTTTTCTAGTTGAACACTCAGGCTCTGCATTTGCTCCAATCTCCATCTAAAATAATCAACAACATGCATTAATTTATGTCAAGATCGGATAATACATTATAAATTTCAATAATACTGTGAAAAAAGATAAAATGTATCACAAATTGCCATCATATCATTTTTTCCTAAGTTAAGTCAAAATTTGAGTAGGTGATGTCTCACTTCATCCGTTGTGTCCTCATTTGATATGACACGATCTATTGCCATGGCCTCATCTTGCCCAGGTATAATACACAACATAGTAAATAATGTTTAGTACACCAATTATATCATTTCAATGAATATGCTATCCAACACAAAACCTCACTTTAGTCATATATTTGACATATTGATATCATGTTTTGGCCATCCTAATTTTCAAACTTTTCCCTTGATCATAGAATCACATTTAATCACCGTTCTTATGCATTTTCAACCAATAAGTTTGACCTCAGAGGCCTCATGGATAAAAAAATGACTTTATCTCCTCTATGTTGTAGTATTTGTGAATTCATTAACACCTTCCTCCTTTGGTTGAGGTTGATTTCTCTTCTTACCTCTATTGTATCTGCAGATTCCGTTGTCATATCTATTTCCACCCACTTTCCTCTTTGCAATTTAGTAATTCTACGTCGTCCACGTCCTCTCTCCATGGCCTCCTCTGGATCCTATAATACACAACAATGACAATAGTCACATAACAGTTGTGCACCAAGAGAATATTGTTGAAATTATCTTGTTAATATGCTCGATTTTCATTAAGACACACTATGAAAAACAAAATGGGACATTGCAACATTTTGCTCTTCACAAAAAAGTTTACACACAAAATCTTAACAACTAGAGCTCAAATCTCTTTAGGAAGCATGCAATTCCTTCATAGGATGTTGATGCAATGTCAATGTCACATGATAATGATTTAGTTCTCATAGATGATTTTTCATAATTCCCCAATAAGCCCTATATCTAAGATGATAGTAATGAATTAGGGTTTGTCCTTTTATACAAATTTGTAATGTGTAATTTGAAATATTTCACACTTTAGATGACTTATCTAGTTGTATAGGGTGAACATGGGCCCATTTATATTTAAATTTAAAATTTTAGGGGTCATTTTTGAGTTCACAAATCTAACCTCTATTAGTTTTGCACCCACAAAATTGACATGGGATAAGGAATAGATAAAATAGGGAACCATGATTGCTCCCTTGGAATATATAAACATGAAGTCAATTTAGGATCAATTTATTTATCAACTTCCAAACAAAATACATCATTTTGCACTGTTAGGCGCAAAATTAGACACACTTTTCACCACCTTTGGCACCCCAAACATATCACATTTAGGGATAAAATTTGGCACTAAATTCAGTGTTAACTATGCTAACTATAGCGCCAACTAATGAATCAAAAACAAAAATTAAAAAATTCCTGCATCAAGGAAGAGATGACACGAGAAAAATGTTGCACGAAGGAAGAGATGAGAAAAAAAGGGAAAAATGGCACGAAGGAGGGCTACAAGCAAGTAGATGAGAAAATTGATTTAGTTTGCGACACCATAGGTAAGGTTACAATTTGTTTTTTTTGTTTCCACAAATTTTTTTTTTGGATTAAATGGAGAGGATTGTGAAGAAAGGGTTGTGAATATTGTTTTTCTTATAGGAAAATCGTTCAAGTCTCATGTGGTTGCAAAGGGGGAGGGTAAAATTGTAGACATTTCATTATTTCCTCCACATCCGAGAGAAGTGAACACGTTTTTGAAACCCCAATGCCCCTATTTGTTTATCATTCCCATCCCAAGCTTTTGAGACAAGTCGTTAAACTGCATCCGCCCCATTGCAGCCAGGTCCTGTGGGAACAGAGGTTGGTTGAGACAATACGAGGAGATAGGGCTTTTGAGACGACAATTGAATAATAGATCATTTCCTCAAATTTGTGAGACCTTCGGGTTTAAATTAGCTATTACTAATTTTCACTTATTCTTTTACAAAACAATGAGCTCATGGTTTCGAATTGATTGTGCACACATATTCATTTTATTTCTAATCAACAGATGTGACTCGAGTTTGGGACCTATCTGTGTTAACTCTCAATAAAACCACACTCCACGCCCTTTTTATCCCCCAAAGATTACTATTATGTACAAGTGCGCAAGCGTTGATTTTTTTACAATACATTTGTTTCATTTTGCATAAATTTATATCCTTTCAAATATGTTTTCGCTACAAATTTGTTTTAATAGGGTTTGATCATACCTAATAGTGTGTACTTTGTTTGCCTCCACAGATTGAACGGAAATAATTTTCCCTAAGTCACCTCAAAATGTCAAGTAATATAGGGAAGAGATCAAAGGGAGTAGACTCTGGCCACAATGAGGTAATTTATTATCAATTTCTAGATTTGTAAATGTTTCCGTTGTTTCTTTCATTTTTAGTTTTTAGTTTTTTATTTTTTAAATTTAAAATAAGAAATTTATTTTTTATATATATAGGGACATGAGACTGACAAAGATAAAGAGGCATTGGATTCCATATTGGGGGTAGAGACAGTGAACAAATTGGATGTTGTGGACTTGACAATGCTTGCCAGATACATGGAAAAATGATCTAGTGAAGCCCCTCAAACATTGCAACCATTTCAATTGTGTCAAAGGGAATCAATTGATTCCCCAAGCAGTCCTAGATTGAGCAAAAGATCCTGGAAGAAATCAATAACATTAAACTCTAGGAATGTGGAATAGGGACCAGAGACTTCCAATGTCCCAACCATTCCTGGGACACAAACTTCTTCCACCATGCCATCTTTTTCATCTTGCATTGGTACCTGCGATACCAAGATAGAATACGATGTGGTTTCAAGGGAAGTTTGAATGATAGATGCTAGAAAAAAATTTATGAATAGGTTGAAGGAATCATGCCTTCAACGGTTCAAATACCATCTACATTTTCCATTCTCAAAGATACCCATGCACCTACAAAAAATAGTTATCCATGACATGGAGAATGAATTTGGCATAGGTTGGTTTGTAAAGAAGATAAAGCTACGAATATCTCAAAATTGCAAGAGATTTCAGTGCAACCAAACAAAGAAGATAAAAAAACTCCCTCTTGAGCTAAGGCTCAAAAAAAGACCAATTGATGTAAGTTTGAAAGTATGGAAAGAGCTTGTAAAATCATATGAGAAGTCTGATGCATGGAGGAAGTCCAGTGAGGAGATTACGAGGGTATTTGAATTTGCTCATAAGATTATATCAAATTTATTAAACGATTTTTAAATTTTATTTGTGCACAGTTAAATTCAATTAGTATATGTTTCAAGACAAGGCCTCCAAGGCTAGGCTTGAAAAACTTTGTGCCACGCATCACAGTGGCCAGAAAGGTTTACAAACCTTGATCTATACATTTGTAAGTATATTTAATATCTTAAATGATTTTTTTTATTTCCTAGGAAAAATTAAATGATTGCATATTAATTAGTTTAACTAGTCCATGTGCCATGTTTTGACAGGAGGAGAAATATGGCCGACATTCAGAGCAATTTGAAAAGGAAAATTTACACAGAAAAAAGTGGGTCGATTTTGTAATCTAGAAGGAGAAAAAGGTATCAATAGTTGACTTTCAATAACTTAGTTGGCTATTGTTGTGTTAATATGTCAATTTTCATTTCTTGTGTTGAGTTGTTTATTGATGCGTAGGATGAGTTCTAAAGTGCTTCTTTGTTTCCCCTAGATCCCACTCAATTATCCCATTATTTCATGTTGAGGAAAAAAATATTGTTTGTCTTAAAGGGCAGTGGGTAACATTCATGCCTTATTTTCATTGCATCTTTTATTTAAAGACCATGGTCTTTTAATATCTCTTAAGTGTCCTCATTTAAGTTATGAGTTGTATCATTTGAGTAGCTTAGTCCCATGTTGATTTTATTTATCTTATTTTCTCTCAAACATGGTATCTCAAGGCGTGCTTCCTTGGTATCTCAAGGAGTGCTTCCTTCAATTCATGTTGCCATTCTACTAAGTGATCCACATGCATCTTTTCCATTCTTCCTCACAATGTTGCCATTCTTTTAACATGTAAGAATGTTTTGATGAATCTTGGTAGGAATCTTATAGATCTAACACATCCTTGTAGTCTACATCACTTGGCATAGCTAACCAGCCACTTAATTTGTCCATCTATTTTTTTTTTAAAAAGGCAATAAACTCCTATCTTCCAAGTTAAAAAACTCCA
>VCHN02004529.1:0-11688 GCA_007115665.2 Sequoiadendron giganteum
AGAGATAGAGGGTAGAGGGTTAAGGGTAGATAGATTGAGAGAGGGAAAGAGAGAGGGAGAGAAAATGAGGTATATAGGAGTAGGCTAGACAGAGAGATGTAGAGTGAATTTTGGTGGAAGAGAGAGAGGAGGGAGGGATAGGTAAAGATGGATAGTTGAGATAGATAGAAGGAGATAAATATAGGTAGAGAGAGGGCAAAGAGATATAGAAAGAGGGGGAGGGAGAGAGGAGAGATAGAAAGAGGGGGAGGGAGGGAGAGATAGAGAGAGTAGAGAGGGGGGAGAGAGATAGAGAGAGGTGATAGAGAGATAATTAGAGAGGGAAAGAAGGTGGAGATATTGAGAGAGAGGATGCAAGGAGGGAGAGAGAAATAGTTATAGAGGGACAAATAGGTAGAGATAATTAGATATGAAAGGAGAGATATAGGGAGAGGTAGATATGGAGAGAGAGGTGAGACAAAAATAGAGAGAAGTCTAGGTGGAGAGATGTGTGATGGAGCTAAAAAGTAGAGAGATAAGGAGGAACGTGGAGAGATTAAGAGGGAAGGAGGGGGGAGAGAGAAATATGTATAGAGAGATAGGTTAGATAGCAAGAAGTAGAGAGAAAAGGTGGGTGAAAGGAAGAGAGAGGGAGAGAGAGAGGGGGAGAAAGAGAGGTGAGATAGAGAGAAGTATAAAGGGAAGGAGAGAGAGGGGGATATAGAGAAAATTAGAGAGGGAATCTTAGGTCTCTCACTCACTCACTCACTCACTCCCTCTCTCTCTCTCCCCCTCTATCTCTCTCCACTATACCTTTAACCTAAACCCTTAACCCTTAACCCCTAAACCCTAAAACCTTAAAAACTCTACCCTCTACCCTCTACCCTCTATCTCTCTCCAACTCCCTTCCCCTCTCTCTCAAGTCTCTCCCTCCTACCCCTTCTCCCTCTCTCAAGTCTCTCTCTCTCAATCACTCCCTCTATCTATCTCCCCTCCATCCTTAACCCTTAACCATTAAACCCTCTACCCTCTACCCTTTACCCTCTATCTATCTCCAATTCCCTCCCTCCCTCTCTCTCTCTCTCAAGTCTCTCCCTCCTACTTCCTCTCCCTCTTTTAGGTCTCTCTCTCACTCATTCACTCCTTCTATCTCTCTCCTCTCTACCCTCTACAATTAACTCTTAACCCTCTACCGTCTATTGCTTTTACACTCCCTCCCTCTCTCTCTCTCTCACTAACTCCCTATATCTCTCTCTCCTTTACCCTCAACTCTAAATCCTAAACCCTTAGCCCTTAAACCCTTAAGAACTATACCCTCTACCCTTAACTCTACCCTCTAATTCTCTTTATCTCCTCCCACCTTCTCTTCCCTAATACCTCAACCCTTAAAACCTTAAAAACTCAACCCTATACCCTAAGCCCTCAACCCTCTACCCTCTACCCTCAACCCAATACTCTCAACCCTAATCCCTCAACACTTAAACCATTAACCCCAATTAAACTCTATACCCTAATCCCTCTCTTAGGTATGTCACTCACTCACTCCCTCTATCTCTCTCCCATTCCCTCTTTCTCCCACTCCCCCTCTCTCACTCTATCCCACTCTGTCTTTCTCCCTCTCTCTCCCTCTCTCAGATATCTCCCTCCCATTATCTCTCTCTCCCTCTATTTAATTTATCTCCCCCCACCCCCTCCATCTCTCTCAAATCCCTCTATCTTGAGTACTCCCTCTCCCTCCCACCCCCTCTCTATCTCTCAAGTTTCTCTCTCTCACTTCTTGTATCTCTCCCATCCCTCTATCTCTCACTCCCTCTCTCTCCTACTCTCTTAGGTATCTCCTTCCTACCCCCTCTCTCCCACTTTGTCTCACTCTCCTTCTCTCTCGTGTGTCTCCCTCCCACCCCCTCTCCATACCTCTCTCTCACTCTCTCTCTCTCTGTGTCTCTATGGATTAGGGTTTAAGGATTAAGGGTTGAGGGTTGAGGGATTAAGAGGGTATAGGGATCAAGGGATTAGGGTTGAAGGGTTGAGGGTTGAGGGTTGAGGGATTAAGAGGGTATGGGGGTTGAGGGATTAGGGTTTAATGGTTGAGGGTTGAGGGATTAATAGGGTATGGGGGTTGATGGATTAGGGTTTAGGGGTTGAGGATTGGGGGTTTAGTGTTGAGGGTTAAGGGATTAAGAGGGTATAGGGGTTGAGGAATTATAAGGGTTGAGGTTTGAGGGATTAAGAGGATATGGGGGTTTAGGGATTAGGGTTTAAGGGTTGAGGGTTGAGGGTTGAGGGATTAGGAGGGTATGGGGGTTGAGGGATTAGGGTTTAAGGGTTAAGGGTTGAGTGTTGAGGGATTAAGGGGGTATGGGGGTTGATGGACTAGGGTTTATGGTTTGAGGGATTAAGAGGCATAGGGCTGAGGGACAGTTAAGGCTGAGGGCTGAGATTGAGGACATGGGGGTTGAGGGTTGAGGGTTGAGGCATTAAGAGGGTATGGGGGTTGATGGATTAGGGTTTAAGGGTTGAGGGTTGAGGGATTAAGAGGGTATGGGAGTTGAGGCATTAGGCTTTAAGGGTTGAGGGTTGAGGGTTGAGGGTTGAGGGGTTGAAGGATAAAGAGGGTATGGGGTTGAGGGATTAGGGTTTAAGGGTTAAGGGTTGAGGGTTGAGGGATTAAGAGGGCATGGGGGTTGATGTATTAAGATTTAAGGGTTAAGGGTTGAGGGGTTGATGGATTAAGAGTGTATGGGGGTTGAGTGATTAGGGTTTACAAGAGGGTTGAGGCTGAGGGTTGAGGGCTGAGGATTCAGAGGGTATGGGGGTTGAGGGATTAGGGTTTAAGGGTTAAGGGTTGAGGGATTAAGAGGGTATGGGGGTTGATGGATTAGGGTTTAAGGCTTTAGGGTTTAGGGTTGGGGGTTGAGGGTTGAGGGATTAGGCCTCACTTATTTCACAATCCCTCTTTGTCAGGCGTCACTTACCTCCCACCCTACTTTCTTAGGTCTCTCTTTCCCACCCCTTATCTCCCACTTTGACTCCCTCTCCTTCTCTCAAGTGTCTCCCTCCCAAACTCCCTCTCTTAGGTTTCTCCCTCCCACACCCTCTCCCTCCCCCCCTCTCTCTCTCTCCCACTCCCTCTCTCTCTCACTCCCTCTATCTCTCTCCCACTTTGTGTCTCTCCCTCTCTTTGAAGTTGCTCCCTCTCTTTCTCAAGACTCTCCCTCCTATCCCCTCTCCCTCTCTCAAGTCTCTCTCTCTCTCTCTCTCTCTCACTCCCTCTATCTCTAATAGTGGCTCCTGTTGGGGATGACTGATTTTACAAACCACTACAAGAATCCAGAGTATCTTTTGTAGGGCAGACCAAGCAAAGCCATGAAAAATGAAGGCGATGACAGATGGAGGGAATGAATAGATGAATAATATGAAAATGGAGCAAATGGAGAAGTGGAAAACCCTAAACTATTGTGCATGGAAGACAATTTTTTAAAGAGGCATTGCTAAGAATTTTCCATGCACTGGAATCCTTAATCCTTTGTACCTACTATGGTTTAAAAAATTAAACCATTAGGGATGGCCCCAGGCCATCTCAAAAATAAAAACTTGCACTTTCCTCTGTCATAAACTTTGTTCTGAATAGAGCTCATCATATTTCTTTTGAAACTATCCATTCCACCTACCCTGTAATATGCATTGTCATTGAAAACCTTTAGGAAATCATTGTATTCAATCCGATTCATATTCATCTCATCAGTCTAAATTTCATTATTCTTACTATCATATGAAAATACTTTGTCATCTTCAGCATACAAAGTGTACCCAAATTCAACAAAACATTCATAGGCATGCTCATTGTCATATGTTGCTGAATGTGCCTGCAACTGCATTGGGACTTGAAAATCTGAATACTCCTTATGGAAACCTAAAAATTTGAGGGATTAAGAGGGTATAGGGGTCGAGGGATTATGGTTGAAGGGTTCAAGGTTGAGGGATTAAGAGGGTATGGGGTTGAGGGATTAGGGTTTAAGGGTTGAGGGTATGGGGGTTGAGGGATTAAGAGGGTATAGGGGTCGAGGGTTGACGAATTAAGAGGGTATGGGGGTTGAGGGATTAGGGTTTAAGGGTCTACCTATTTGTCCTTCTATACCTATTTCTCTCTCAATATCTCTACCTTCTTTCCCTCTCTCTCTCTCTACCCTTGACCCGAAACCCTAAACACTTAAAACCCTCTACCCTCTACCCTCTATCTCTCTCCCACTCCCTCTCCCTCTCTCTCTCTCTCTCAATTCTCTCCCTTCTACCCCCTCTCCCTCTCTCAAGTCTCTCTCACTCACTCACTCACTCACTCACTCCTTCTATGTCTCTCCCCTCTACCCTTATCCATCTACCCTTAGCGCTTAGACCCTTAAACCCTCTACCCTCAACCCTTAACCATCTACCCTTAACCCTCTACCCTCTATCTCTCTCCCACTCCCTCCCTCTCTCTCTCTCAAGACTCTCCTTTCTGCCCTCTCTCCCTCTCTCAAGTCTCTCTCTCTCACTCACTAACTCACTCCCTCTATCCCTCTCCCCTCTCCCCTCTCCCCTAAACCCTTAACCCTTAAACCCTAAACCCTTAAACCCTATACCCTCTACCCTTAACCGTCTAACCTCTATCTCTCTCCTACTTCATCCCTCTCTCTCTCTCAAGACTCTCCCTCCATCCCACCTTCTCTTCCCTAATCCCTCAACCCTATACCCTCAACCCTTTAAACCTTGAACACTCAACCCTATACCTTAAACCCTCAACCCTCAACCCTTAAATCCTAAACCTCTAAACCCTCTACCCTCTACCCTCAACCATAATCCCTCAACCATTAAAACCTTAAAACCCAATTAAACTCTCTACCCTAATCCCTCAACCCTTAACCCTTGAACCCTCATCCCTCAACCCTCTACCTTCAATCCTAAACCCTTAACCCTAAAACCTCAACCCCTATACCTTGTACCCTATATGTTGGACCTTGAACCCTATTCCATCAAGCCTATACCCTCAACCATCTACCCTCATCCTTAAAATCTTGACCCTCAACCCTTAAACCCTAAACCATTAAACCTCTTAACCATCAATCCTCAACCCTGAACCCTTAATCCCTTAATCCTCAACCCTTAAACCCTAAACCCTGAACCCTTATACCCTCTACCTTATACATTAGACCCTCAATGCTAATCCTTCAACCATATACCCTTAAACCTATACCCTAAACCCTCTACCCTCAACCCTAAACCCTTAAACCTTCTACCCTCTACCGTCTACCCTCTACCTTGTACCCTATACCCTCAACCCAATACCCTAAACCATAAATCCTATACCATAAATTCTCAACCCTCTATCCTATACATTAGATCCTCAACCCTCATATATCTCTATCCCTTTCTCCTATTCTCTCCTCTCTATCTCACTTCTCCCTCCATCTCTCCCTCCATCTCTCCCTCCATCCTTCCCTCCCTCTCTACCCTAATCCCTCAACCCTATACCCTCAACCCTTAAACCCTTAAACACTCAACCCTCACCCTGATACCCTCTACCCTAAACCCAATACCCTCTACCATAAACCCTATACCCTCAATCCTTAAACCCTTAAAACCTTAAACCCAAGTAAACTCTATACCCTAATCCCTCAATCCTCAACCCTTAATCCCTTGAACCTTAATCCCTCTACCCTCAACCCTCAACCCTCAACCCTCAACCCTTAAACCCTCTACCCTCTACCCTATAAATTAAACCCTCAACCCTCAATTATCAACCCTTGACCCTTAATACCTCAACCCTAGGTAGGTAGGGGAACATAGGTGAGATACAAAGTGATGAAGGGAGATGTAGGTAAAAAAATGGATATGGGAGATAAATATGTAGGTAGAGAGGGTAGGAGATGTAGAGAGAGGAGAGATAAAGAGAATTAGAGAGGGGAGGGAGGGACAAGTATGGAGGAGATAGAGGTGTGTGTGTGTGTATGTGTGTGTGAGAGAGAGAGAGAGAGAGGAGACACGATTGAGATATAGAGTGATGGAGGGAGAAGTGGGTAAAGAGAGGGAGAGGGGAGATAAAGATAAATATAGAGAGAAGGAGATGTAGAGAGAGATGATAGATAGAGAGAAGTGGAGAGTGGAGGGATGGTGGGAGAGGAAATGAGGAGATAGAGGTGAGTGTGTGTGAGAGGGAGAGAGAGTTAGAGGAGAAAAAATGAGGGGACAGAGGAAGTGGGAGAGAGAGAAATAGATTAGAGAGGGAAGGGGGGAGAGATATATAGTAGAGAGGGAAGGAAAGTGTAAGAGAGAAAGATGGGTGAGGGAGAGAGTGGCAGGTAGTTGAGTGAGAGGTAGGTAGAGAGGGAAGGAGAGATGGAAGGAGGGAGAGTGAGATGGAGAGAGTTGTGAGATAGAGAGTAGAGAGGTAAGGAGAGAATGAGAAATAGAGATAAAGAGAGAGAGGTAGAAAGGGATAAGTGAGACATAGAGAGGGAATGAGGGAAAGTGGGATAGAGATAGAATGGTGATTTAGAGAGGAGGGAGTGAGAGGGAAGGAGGGAAACTAGGAGAGAGGAGGGGGTGATAGGTAGAGATAGAGAGGAAAGAGTGAGAGAGAGGTAGGTAGAGGAAGGGAGAGGAGAGATAGAGAGTAGAGAGGGAAAGATGTAGGGAAGGAGGCATAAGTGAGATAGAGAGGGATGGAGAGAGAGAGTGATGGAGGGAGAGGTATGTATAGAGAGGGAAAGTGAGAGGAGAGATAAAGAGTATAGAGGGGAGGAATAGGTAGGGAGATAGAGGTGTGTGTGTGAGTGAGAGAGAGAGAATGGTGAGATAGAGAAAAAGATCAATTGAGAGAGAAAGAGGGGGAGGGAGGGAGGGACAATAGTGAGAGAGATTGGGAGGAGAGATAAAAAGAAGTGGAGGGAGGGTGAGGTCAAGAGAGGGAGGGAAAGGAGAGATATAGAGAAGTAGAGAGGGAAGGATGGAGGGAGGGACTGTTAGTGAGGGAGATAGAGCTTTGTGTGTGTGAGAGAGAGAGAGATAGAGAGAGTGGTGAGATAGAGAGGGGAGAGTGAGAGGTAGGGAGAGAGAATTATGAGATAGAGAGGAGAGAGTTAGAGAGAAAGTGGGGGAAGAGAGGGATAAAGAGTGAGAGAGAGATTTAGGTAGAGGGAGGGAGAGGAGAGATAGAGAGTAGAGAGGGAAAGAGGTAGGGAGGTAGACATAAGTGAGATACAAAGTGATGGAGGGAGATATGGTAAAGAGAGAGAGAGAGAGAGGGGAGGGGGGAGGCATATGTAGGGATGAGATAGAGGGGTGTGAGAGAGAGAGGGGAGAGAGAGAGTAAGGGAGAGAGAGAGAGGGAGTGGAGAGATAGAGAGTAGAGATAAGAAGAGAGAAAGTTGATACAATTTTTTGACTACTAAAATTTGACCTCCTGATTACTAAAATTTGAATTGCTGATTACTGAAATTTGTAAGATCTTCCAAAAACTAGAATTTGCATTATAATTCCTAGAGATCTGAAACCACTCTCAAACATCCTACCTATATACATGTAATATAACTTAAAGTATAAGAAAGTAAATTTCCATATGTAAATGTAAACTTATACTTAAATATTTATTTCATGTATATAGTTTCCTTGGAAGAGAAAGTGAAAATAAAAGAGTTTAGAAAAATGCATTCCAAAATTCATTGCAAAAAGAAAGAGAACTCACACTTTTTCACTGGTTGCAAAATTCAAGCCATTTGGCGCTCGCCAAATGGTAAAGCCATTTGGCAAGCGCCAAATGGTAAAGCAATTTGGCAAGCGCCAAATGGTAAAGCCATTTGGCAAGCGCCAAATTTGGCATTCGCCAAATGTGGCACTTTTTAAATTTGGCGAGCGCAATATGGCCTATTACAGGTTTTTTTTGCAATTTGGCATCAAAATTGTGTCACAAATTGGTGCACTTACCCACATATCTTCTATTTGTAATAGTTCAGGTAGATCATGCTACCGAACCAGCTGATTGAGTTCCAGATGCCTCCTTTGCTACTTTCCTTGTTGCTTCAACTTCTTCCATTTTCTATCTAGCTTCTTTTAATAATTTTTTAGATACCCCCATGCTTTCTGCAAGAACTTCTACTTCTTTTCTGACTCTTATAGTAATCACAAGTTTTCTGAGTTCATTATGAACCAGTGTGTCCTTCTCTACATATGTACCGAACCTTTCATCTACTAGATCCATTGGTTTTCTTAGTATGTGTTGATCATACATATCCAGAGCTTTCCCATCAACTTCATATCCCATGGGCATGATCTAGATTGTTCTAGGATCAACCACTTCCATCATACACTGATCAACATCCACCATGAAACAAATTGAGTCCTTGTACTTTTCTACAATGGAAGTAGGAATCCTCTCCCTTGCTTGCATCATAGATTGAAAACCCTTAAAGTATCCCCACATAACTGTATTCCTTGTTTTGATATCTATAAAATTTTACAATAGATCTATGATCTGTTGGACTACCGGCTTGTCCTTTTGCCACTAAACCTTTCCTACTCCTAGAACTTCACCCATGAAATAACAAAATAAACACAAAATAGGTTATCATATTTGAAAGAATTTTTCTTGTCTTTCTTTATCTTTGCAAGATTCTCCATTAACTAAATTCTCAACAGTTTACATAGGTCATAATCTACATTTTTCCTTCACCATTTGGTAGGTGGCATAGATTGTTGTGTCAGACATAGAGTTTTCTCAGCTAGAGTGATAAATCTTGTATCTAATGACCATAGATGCAAATTTTACATCTATATCATTAATGTTATCAATATTCATTGATCTTCTATCATGTGTTGATCCTCTAGCATCAATGATGGTTTGGTTTTTCATAGACTTTAGAATAGGTAATCCACTGAAAGAGTTTAGACTGGTTATTGCATTGATAGCATCCTTTGTAATTTTGAACAGAATGTTGAGCCACATAAATTCATCATTCACTCGAATCAAAACATAATGGACCCACTCTGACTCTCCAAATACTAGAAATTTTACAATCTATGTGAATTTCTTTGTTTCCAGGATTTTATGTCCTAGCTTTATGCAATAATCTTCGCCAATGATATGATTATTGTATAGATTCAGTAGTTGAAAACTTCCTAGTTCTTCAATATTGGCATGAATCTAAACCCTAATGTCTTATGTGTGTAGAACTCCATGTAGAACAAACAAAAATGCTCCTAATGGATCAGTTTCTAATGACTTGTAAGGATGCCATTTGAATTTAGGACAAGTTCTATCCTACACTTTAACTACTAGAGGAGTACTCATTTTTACCAAATCAAAAATTTGCGAAGTTTCTTGAAAAATACCTTTTTCGCCGGATGGCAATTTGAATGCTGAATCACTTCGACGCTTGAATTTTTCCTCAAATCACCAATGATCACCTATGAGTTCTCCAAACTTCTTCTCTTTGAAATGAAAAGTGACAAATGAAAAGTAGAAATGACCTTTTATCACTTGCATACCTAACCCTTTTTGTCACAATAAATTCCTTAACCCTAATACATCTGGTTACCCTATTCCTATACACTGTGATGGGTAAAACTTATGCAGGCCTCCAATACAGCATACCATTTCCTCCAATCAGTTCAACAAAATTTGTTGAACATCTATGAATTTACTGAACACATCCATATCTAGTGTCACTTACCATTTAGGGGTTTGTATGATTTTCTTGACTACTCCCCTTAGGCCAAAGGCCTGAGACTAATTCCCAGAGGAATTACCAGAAGCAGGTTCTGGTGCTACCACATTTTCTTCAACAACAACAAAGTAATCTTTCTTCACCCATTTATTATACATCTACTATCTGACTACATTTTTAGTGAGTTTTAATTTTCCTTTGATTTATTGGACCTCTTATGTTCCAACATAATGTAGCAATGTGTCCAATTTTGTTGCAGTTGTAGCACACAACATTTCTTTTTCTAGTCCAGTTGTTCCACTGATTTCCTCTTGATTTGCATTGGTTAGCAATATGGCCAAGTCTATTGCATGTATATCATCTAATATTTATATGAAATTGATTCATCATATTTTTTCATTTATTCGAATTATGACCAACTTTATGACAATTAAAACACTGACTTGAGAAAGATGGACCACTTTGATTCATCCTACTTCTACACTAAGAAGCCATGTGTCCAAAATTATTGCAATTATAATAGCATCCATTAAATTTTTGAGCATTAGGTTGCCTTACCGAATACCTTCTAAATTTTTTCATTTGATTTCCTTGCTTGAATTTCCTTTGCTCGGATCTGGAGCTTTCTCCTTCTTCATATCTAAGACCTCGCTTGTCACCATGAGTCCTTTGACTACTATTTAGTTCATCAAGCATGGTAGAGCTAGATTTGAATTTCTCTTTGTACTCATTTATAGTAGCAAGTTAATTTCTGAGATCATCCAACTATCTTTCAAGTGCTTCTTAACTGTTTTTAGATTGTTCCAGTTCATCATCCAATTGACTGCATACTTCTGATTTTTATTTCAAGGACTGTGCTAGGTTCTCTTCATTTTTCTTTCTATCTTCAATCTCCTTGGTCACCTTCATCATGATAGATTCCATCTCATGCTTTAGGACTTTATTGTCTTTGGTAAGCTTTTCACATTCCTCATTCTTTTCTTTCAAGGCTTGACTGAGTTATTCTTCTTCAATGCTCTTACTATCACCTTGTTTAATCTGATCACAGAGTTCTTTTATCTTCTCTCTAGACTTATTATTTTATCTTTTAGAGACTCAATTAATTTCTCAGCATCTGAGAGGTTTTGTTGCACATTCTAAACTTTAGCCTTTGACTGATCAAGATCATCTAGGGCCATCAAAAGTTGTTGTTGAAGACTCCTTGAATCCATGAGAACACCTTCCAAGATCTCCCCAAGCTATTAAACTTCTTCAAAGGAACTAGCTCTAATACCAATTTTTGGAAACAAGTTACACTAAGAGGGGGGGTGAATCAGTGTTGTGCAAAAATTAACTTTATTAACCTTTATCTTCAAAGCATTAACAATATTCAATAATAATGCATAAATAGTAAAATAAACACAACACCATAACACCAATATTTTTATGTGGAAACCCTATTAGGGGGAAAACCATGGTGGATGGCCAATCCACAATTATGATCTGAGTATACTCAAATAAAGATTACAAAAGGGGAATGCACTTGCATTCAGGAGCACTACCTAGAGCTCACTGCTCAAAGGGAAGGCTCGCTACCTTACAAAAGATAATCAGATTAAAACCATCTGAGAGTTTGAACTGAGAAAAGTAGCATCTACAAATACCTAATTATAGTTCCAGTTAAGCTCAATAATAGATATGTTGCCTTACAGACTGATTATGTACTTCTTCTTTGTTTTTCTCATACACACAACAAAGAGTTTCTATGCATAAGTGAAATTGTGCTTAGTTCTCTTCTGCTCTGCTCTAATTCGCAATTCGCACCAATACACAACTCATACATCATACAAAAAGATATAGATGATCATATATATATCCACAATCATAGAATTAATTACACTTTGTCGGCTTCAATAGAGTACAAAAATAATTACAACTGTCGGCTAGATCCTTGATTAAATCTTTATGTGCATCCTCCAAAGTCAGTTAAGACATAGAGGGGACCCAAGAAAACATGATCGAGCATGAAAAA
>VCHN02000058.1:0-10000 GCA_007115665.2 Sequoiadendron giganteum
GGGTTAACATCATTGAACCAGCAATGCTGGAAAAAAGAGAAGGGGGGGGGTCTTAATTGAAAAAGAGAAGGCAGCGCGACAGACACTTTCTTTCGCGAGATATAGATATAAGGCAAAACCCCACCGCCCTGAGGCGGACCCCACCGCCCCAACCCCACCAGAGCTTCGCGCACCGACCATATGTGCCTTACCCACCGACCATACTCGCCCAACTAACTAGAATCGGGGCCTCCCACTCTACCTCCACTAGAGTTCCCACCCGCCCCTACTATTCTAAGGGGCCCTACGGGGGCATGCCTTCGGCAGCCGCGGGGCCCCTTAGAATAGTAGGGCCCCATAGAATGTGAGGGGCGGGTGGGGTTGAATGGCCCCTTAGAATAGTAGGGGCCTGCTAGCATAAGTGGGGTTGGGGGCAACTACTATAGCGGGTGGGGTTGACCCGCGGACCCCACTGACCATACCCAATAACCCCACCGACCATATACGCCTTACCCGCTGACCAGGGCTTCGCCTAAATTCCGCCCTAGCTTCGCCACCGCCCGAGAAAACCTAAGGCCCCGCCTATCTCCCGCGAATAGAATCTACCTCCTTATTCTAGCAGGCTAATTAATGAAGGGGGCCCGGGGGGGTTAGGCGAATAGGTCGGTCCCGAAGGGCATGGTCGGTAGCGAAGCTCGGGTGGTGGCGAAGCCTCGGTCGGTGGGGTTGGTGCCAACGGGTGGTGGGGTCGGCCTTGGGATAGTTGTTGTTGGGTGGGGACTATAGTTCGAGTTCTTCATCGGTGAAGCCGTTGAATCTGCCGTTCGAAACGTGTGTGGGGATGGAACTAGCCTATAGAATAGTAGGGGCCTCCCACCCATAGTTCCGGGTGGGGGGGGAATTCTAGTTGCAATAGTTGGATTAGGGCCCCAACCTAAGGACATTGGCCATATCTGAACTAGCTAGAATCCCCTCCCACATGAAGAGCACCGCATCATCTATTATATACGTGATACGAGTCGTATCAGTCATCCGTCGTATCATTATAGAATGGATGGATGATGGCTGATGCGTGATGGATGTGCCTATAGATTGGCGACCCCCACCCGGGTGCCGACGGGACTCTATATTAGATAGGGAGCTGCTCGGGAGAGTTCAGATAGATAGTGGGGGCATAGATCTAGATAGGGTCAATCAATTGAGTGCCCCCACCCCATGTATATCTAGATAGGGTAGATGGATGGATAGATAGGGCTAGACATCGCCAACGCCAACTATCCCCTATTGCCTCCCTCCCCCCCGGGGGCTCTGCTCGGGAGGCCGAGAGCATAGATAAGAGTTCAGATAGGGGTGAACTAGATGGATAGGGCGCCGACCCCTGAACTATCCATCTGGGAAAGGAGGCCGAGGTATGTCAACAGCCCTTTCCCTTAAATCGTTCAGGGCATAGGGGTTCGAGTTATGCATGCTCGGGATAGAGTCTCTGGCAGAGCATCCGGTCTGAACTAGTAATAGTCTCCTTCAGCATCCTTCGGTCCGGAGTCCATGATCAGATTAGATGGGGCCCCCGTCTATGGATAGGGGTCGCCATAGTTCGGATCGGAGTTCAAAGGGAGCACTAGAACTGAACTAGAGCCTAGAGCCTAGAGCCTGAACGCCGCCCTCCACCCCGAACTCTATCTATAGGGTCCCGAGTCTATCTAGGATTCTCCGTTCGAGTGCTGCACCCATATCTATCTCTATATGGGCCAACCTAATCTGGGGCTGGGGAGGCCCTGAACTATCTATCTGGGGACTAGGCATTTCTCCCAGGCCCAACATCAACATCTATAGGGAGGGGGAGGGGAGGCGGAGGCGGAGGCCGAGGGGGAGGAGCGCCTCTAGGCTATCGACCAACGGCCCTGAACTAGAGAACTGGCACCCCTGAACGAACGATCTATAGGCGCCCAGATCTGATCCGATCTCTATAGATGGGGATGGGGTTGGCCAAAAGAACTGAACTAGTTAAGGGGTGCACTGGTGTGATCGGTTGATCCGCCCATCTCCACTACTATAGAGAGTGAGGAGGTTGGGGGAGCATTGTTAGCTAGCCCTCACTAGCCTTCCCGAGCCAGAGACGACTAGATCTAGAGAGACTAGATGGCACTAGAGAGGAGAGATGCCTTCATCTTTCGAGAGAGACTAGATGGCAGAGATGCCTTCATCGACTAGTTGGGCTACCTTTAGCCAACTATATCCACCCAATGCACCGGAACGAACGTGCTCTTAGAATAGTAGGGGCCCACCCAACAACAACTATTCAAACCGGGTGGGCAACGGGAGTTTGAGTCGGTGGGTGGGGGGAGATAGAAGGGGCCGGGTGGGGGGGAACTATAGTACGGGTGGGTGGCCCCCCCCCACCCCCCATTAGAATTGTAGATTAGTTGGATAACCCCCCACCCAACTAGAATCCCCACCCAAGGCAACTACACCCGCTATAGTAGTTGCCCCGTAGGGGGGTCGGCTGCCGAAGGCAGGCCTTACCCACCGACCATACCCGTTTTGAGAATGGTGGGGTTGGAGGAACTATGATTCCAAAGCAACCACTTGAAAGCTATAGAGTGGGCCCCTACTATTTGAAGGGGCCGTTGGGTGGGGGGTATAGTTTCCCAAGGCAAATAGGGCAGGTGGGGTTGGTCCCGAATTAGAGTGGTGGGTGGGAGAACCTTAGCCCCCCACCCATCCCCACACACGTTTCCCCACGCACGGAGGAGATAGGACATCCCATAATTGCAACAACTACCCGATCCTACGCGAGCCCGCGCCCTATAGATAGTAGGGCACCTCCCACCTTTCACGCCTTCCCGAGCCGAACCGAACTAAGCCAATTCATTCCACCGAATTCCAAATCCACCGAGTGAGGCTCACACACTGCGCAACTCTGACTGGGAACAGATAACAAGCGCTCTCCGAACCGTGCATGGAACCCCTTCCGCCCGTACCCCGCGGCACGGCATTCCGGAACAAAACATTCAATTCAATCGCGGGCTCTCAATCCCCTGAGAAAGGGAGAGCCTATAGATCTATATGGGGGCTCGACCACCCCTTTGTCCCTAGTCGTCATGGTAGAGAACACGAAGCTTATCCGATATTGTCGCTATTCCGACTCCCAACCCCATATATATAAGAGGAATTCTTACCGGGATTGGGGTCTCCCGCCTCGGTCGAGGGCGGCTATGGCTATCTATATCCCCCATCTAGAGAGAGGGGGGGGTTGGGCGACCCATATAGAGATAGGGGGTCAGCCCTCTCTCTGTATACGTTACAGCAACTAAGAGAATCGGGCTTCTCGATATGGGCCAACCCTTCTCTATTTCGGAGAAGAACCTATCTCTATCTCGGTCAATAGGGTGCATCGGAGAATAGTCCACCATATTCATATTCGTTGGTTCATGATTCGGCTATAACGGATGAATGGGAGCGTTGTTCGGGGTGTGAATGGTCCGATTCTTGGGGAGGAGGATGAATGGGCGTATGGGAAGGAGGCCTATTAATCTAGGGGGCGGCTAGATATCCATTCCGGGTCTATATCATTCACCCCGCGGGTTCGCATTCATCGATATAGGGGGTAGGGGCGGCTCGAGACTTCTCCAGCTTTTCGATACCCTACCATTCCCCCCACCCTGGGCACTCCCATCTCCTTTCTCTTGTTCTAGGGCGGAACCGGGTGCACTATCATCGGAGGAAGAGGGCACGACTAGAACTATAGAAACTCTATATAGATATGGCAATCGGTCGGGAGACATAGAATTCCAAGGTAGCTGAGCTGTCATGGCTGGATCCCTATAACCATCTCATCTTCCCCCATAACTATCTCCTCTTCAGTGAACGGTCATTCGACTATAGCTATAACTTGGAATGGACCGCATCACTATAGTCTAAGTCTATAGCACGGTATGGCATCACTTCACTAGACCAGAGGCCCTGATATATAGAGAGGGGCGCCATATCTATATCTATATATAGGGTGCATCAATGCCCGGTTCTAGTTCTAGTTGCCCCATATCCGTATATAGGGTGCCTAGCTCTATATCCTCCCACCCGCCCCCTGTGCATGCACAGGGGTGGGTGTGGGTGGCCAAGTCAAATGGGCCATATAGATAGAGTGGTTTCTGGTTGCCAGTGCCGCTCTTGGGCTACTCTACTAGGAACTTTCTGGAGGGGAGAGAGAGTCTATAGTCGAAAGGTTCCGGCCGGATAGGTGGATAGGGGCCCTCGATTGTTCAAGGGGCCCTCGATTGTTCAAGGAATAAGAACCACTACCACTACCCTGGCGCAACTATCCTATAATTCCCTCCCACCCAACCGCTTAGAATAGTAGGGGCCTCCCAAGGCCCATCTCAACAATAATCTACCTCACCCCCCTACAATTCGCCAGGGCTCCCTCCCACCCGCCCCCTACAATTCGCCAGGGCTCCCACCCAAGGCCCCAACCCCACCGGGAACTATGATTCCAACCTCTAGCAGGCTGATTAATGGCAGTGGGAGGGCCCCTACTATTCTATGGGCGGGCTTATGCGAGACTAGCGGGCTTCTTAATTGACTAATTAATTAAGAATTCTAGTCGGGCCCTAAGACGAATGGGTTCATCGGTGGGGTTGGACCGACCCCCCTACTATTCTAAGGGTCTCAGGTCGGTCCCGAAGGGCATGGTCGGTGGGGTCCGCCTTGGGTGGGAGGCAACCCCTGGCAGTCCCCCCACCCAAGGCCCCGGGAGCCCCCACTTTAGAATAGGGGGGGTGGTCGGTACCAACCCCACTATCCCATTCGCCCTTGGTTTCGGGTGGGTGGGAACTCTAGTGGAGGTAGATTCTATTCGTGGGAGATAGGCGGGGCTCTAAGGCGAATAGGTCGGTGGGGTTGAGGCGAATAGGTCGGTCCCGCTAACCCCACCGACCCCCCCCCTACGGGCCAACTAACTAGAATCTACCGACTACCAGCCGCCCTACTATGAACTATGATTCCCCCCCACCCGACCCACCCGCCTTTGCCATAGTAGGGGCTCCCGCCCCCCCCCGAAACTTATTGCCTCCCACCCAAGACAGCCTTCGGCACCGACCATATGGCAACTACTATAGCGGGTGGGGTTGGTTTGGGGCCTTAGGTGGGGTCCGCTACATCTCTATATCCAATTCATCTACCCCCCCCTGCAACTATGATTCCCTCCCACCCAAGGCCAATAGGTCGGTGGGGTTTGCCCCCGGTGGGCTTCGCCCTGGTCAGTGGGGTCCTAGGTATGGTCGGTGAACTATGATTCCCTGGATGGTGGGGTCTTGCGAGGAGAGGAAAGGAGCCACTGATGACCGATGAAAGCAAGTGTCCGGGGGCCCTCAAGCCAATGAATTAAAGGTAGGGTGGGGCCGCTTCAGACTTCTTGTTCCCACCCACCCGGACTCATGACATAAAGCTGGGTTGTCCGGATCTCCAACTATGCCCTTCTTTACCGCCGGGCTTGGAAGGAGGGAGCCACGTGAACGGATTCACTACTACGGATAGGCACAAATGACCGAATTCGACGCGGTTGGGATTCATGAATCAAGGTTGGGAATCAGGCGGAATGGAGCCACTACTATTGGTTTGGTTACCATCTCCTACGGATTAACGACGATAGAGGGATGGGGAGGAATCAGGAGGAGGCGGCTATTACCATTGTTCCGGGGCTCCGGGTTCAGCTTGTAAGAAAAGATAGAAGGCTTGTCTTTCCCCATTCAGGTTGTTGGGAAGCGAGGGAGAGCACTCATTACAGAGAGAAGTTCTCCGCTTGTCACGGAAAAGAAGCGAGGTCAGGAGGAGAAGCGGGTGAAGAATAAGGGCAGAAAGAGGGGCATCAAAGAATCCAGGTTGAGGGGGAGGAGGTGGAATCAGGCGGCGGGATGGGATGGAAAGAAAAGAAGGTGTCCGGGGGCCCTCCAATGAATTCAAGGTAGGGGCTTGCGACCGGGCCATTGAATGTCTTACTCCCACCCGCCACTTATCTCCTTATCTACGGATTCACTCTATTGGTTCGTTCATTGGGGAGGATGGATCGCCTGGGTTGGGAGAAAGAAAGCAAGAAAGCGAGGGAATGGACTCCTTCTTGTTCTTCCCCGGTCGATGAAAGAATTCGACGCTGGAGTCGGTGGGCTTGGTAGGCGGGAGTTAATGCACTGATCACCGTCGATGAACCGGGTTTTGCTCTCCAGAAAAGAAGGGAGGGGGCAGAGGGGTTCTCCGCATTCACTCATAGGACTCGATGCCCCGGTTCACTAATAGGAATAGGCGGGATGGCATCGCATGGAAAGGAAGACAATTCTCATTCCCCCCCCCCCCACCCGGCTGCATTGAGGTTGAAAAGAAGGAAAGAAAGGGAGGAGAAGCACTCCGCATTCTGAGGTAAAGAAGGGGGTTGTCCGTTCTCTTCACGGGTGGGAAGCAGGAGGTGGGGGTTGGCTCTCCTCACTAATAATCTATCGCCCCGGATCGAGAATGATGTTTTGAAAGGGCAGAAAAGAATCACTATAGAGGTAGGGCCCCCCGGCCTAACTATCGAGTCCCTGCAGGGGGGGGTTCGGCCCCTTGAATTCCAAGCGCTTCGGTGAAGACCCGCTATAGCCCTACGGGGGCCTGCCTTCGGCAGCCGCGGGGCCCCTTAGAATAGTAGGGCTATAGCGGGCTGCCTTCGGCAGGCAACCCAAGGACGAATGGGTTCATCGGTACCAACCCCACCGTCCCATTCGCCCTTGGTACCGACCATGCCCCTTCGGGACCGACGCTATAGTAGTTGCGAGTATGGTCGGTCCCGAAACAAACCCCACCGACCACCCTACTATTCTAAGGGGGCCTGCCTTACGGCGCCGACCATATTGGCAACTACTATAGCGGGTCCCGAAGCAGGGCGGGTCGGTCCCGAAGGGCGGGTGGATGGCAATAGGGAGGTCGGAATTTAGGGTTGCTGATTGAACCGGAGCTAGATTAGTTCACGGGTGGGAGGCCCCGGTAGATTCTAGTTGTCAAGTTGGGGCCCGAGAGTTTATTCTATACGTCCTATCAAATGGTAGGCAAACCCCACCGACCCCCCTACGGGGCCTTGGGTGGGAACAAAGTCAACCGGGTGGGGGGGAGATTCTAGTTGTTGTTGTTGTTGTTGGTGGGTGGGAGGCCCCTACTACCCACATAACCGGGGGTGGCCCCTACTATTCTATGGCATGAGGATAGCCGTAGGCATGTTACGTATAGAATCGAGCCCTATAATTCTTAGTCGGCCCTACTATCTATTCCTCCCTGGCCCCCCCCAACCCCCCCCTCTCTATAGTTCCGGGTGGGCGGGAATCATAGTTCCCCTGCATAGGGGCCCTCCCACCCCCCTACCATTTGATAGGACGTATAGAATCTGGCGGAGAGAGTCTAGCCCTATAGTTCCCACCCGCTATAGCCCTACTATTCTAAGGGGGCATGCCTTCGGCAGCCGACCCCCCTACGGGGCAACTACTATAGCGGGTGGGGTTGGTGCATGTTACGTATAGAATCGAGCCTTTAGAATAGTAGGGCTATCGCATCTATAGTTTCCGAGTATAGAACCAACTATAGAAAGTGCCGATGAAGCAAGCAAGCCGATGTGCCAGTGCCTGCCGATGAACAACTACAGATTCCCACCCTGCATGCATGCTTATTCTAGCAGGTTAATTCATTGAGTGGGAGGGACTATAGTGCCGTTGGGTCTACCCATAGAATAGTAGGGGCCCCCCACCACTAGACGGGGGGGGAGGGAACGGGCTATAGTTCCCACCCACCGCGTAGGTTCAGTCGGTTCAATGCCTACTGTATCGGAATGCATCGGATGGATGCCCGGGCATTGGGAGGGAAGGACGCTTCCAAAGGCGAAAGGCCATGGGGAGATACCGTCCGTGATCCATGGATCTCCGATCGGGAAACCGTGTCCCACTCCCTACCTCTATAGTGGGGGGTGGGGGCGAAGCGACTTAGCGAACTGAAACATCTAAGTAGCTAGAGGAAAGGAAATCAACCGAGACCCCGTTAGTAGCGGCGAGCGAAAGCGGATTGGGCAAATATCCATCAGCGGAGCCCTGCCCCCCAACAATCAATAGGGCGCCATACCGGGCAAGACCCCACCATCCAAGGCCTATAGGTCGGTGGGGTTGGCGGACCCCACCGACCATGCCCTTCGGGACCGACCCCCCTACGGGGCCTCAGGTCGGTCAACTACTATAGCGGGGCATGGCCGGTGGGGTCCGCAAATATTAGATGGCCCTGCATGCAGGGTGGGGGGGAATTCTAGCTATAGAATCCGGGAGCTCAACTATAGCCCCCCACGGCTAATAGGCAGAGGTAGGGTTCATCGGTGGGGCTCTTCTTCTCTGTGCAATTCATTCACCGGGTGGATGATGGAAGAACCGGGGGGAACTGTGAAAAGGTTGGAAGATCTGGCCAAAGAAGGTGATAGCCCTGTAGATTGGTTCCCCACCCCCACCAACCCCCCTGGCCCCCCTACGGGGCCTCGGGTGGGAGGAGGAGAGGGGATAGTTTGGATAGGGCGCCCCGGGCCCCCGGGGGCCCTACCGCCCCTACTATCTAGCCGGGTTCGATTCTTCCCAGTCAAGTAAAACGCGGAGTGTTTGAATCAGGGGGACCACCCTCTAAGCCCAAGTATTCCTCAATGACCGATAGCGTACAAGTACCGTGAGGGAAAGGTGAAAAGAACCCTAGGAAAGGGAGTGCAACAGACCTGGAATCCGATGCGCGTAAACAATCAGTCGGTCGCGGCGTAGCATCACTTTCACGGCTAATGATAGTCAGTCCCAACTATAGAAAGTTGGGGCCCCCCCCACCCCCGCTATAGAGGATAGGGCCGAGGATAGGGCCCATAGGGGTAGGGGCCCGTGGAAAGGGTCCCCCCCGGGTCCCCGGTGGGCGGGTGGGCGGGCGGGGGGTCAGTGTAGCGCTGAACGGCGTACCTTTTGCATAATGGGTCAGCGAGTAAATGGGAACAGCGGCTTAAGCCATTAGGTGTAGGCGCGACAAAGAAAAGAAAGGGCCCCGCAACTAGAAACTAGCCTCAAATTCCCTCCCCCCCCGCAATCTATAGCCTCCCACCCGCTATAGCCCTACTATTCTAAGGGGGCATGCCTTCGGCAGCCGACCCCCCTACGGGGCAAGCGGGTGGGGTTTGTTTCGGGACCGACCCCCCTACTATTCTAAGGGGCCTCTGCAGGGGTGGTGGGGTCTTGACAAGTTCCCTCCCACCCAGGGCGGACCCCACCACCCAGGGCACCAACCCCACCGACCATGCCCTTCGGGACCGACCCCCCTACTATGGCAAAGGGGCCTCAGGGCGGTGGGCGAAGCCCTGGTCGGTGGGTAAGGCACATATGGTCGGCCCCGGCGAGTAGGCCTTTACCTCGGGGTAGGGGTAGGGGCTATAGAACCAACTATAGTTGGGGAGAGGGGTGGGGGGCCCAACCTGGGCCGGTAGAATCTCCCAGTTGTTCCTATTTGACCCGAAACCGATCGATCTAGCCATGAGCAGGTTGAAGAGAGCTCCAACAGGCCTTGGAGGACCGAACCCACGTATGTGGCAAAATACGGGGATGACTTGTGGCTAGGGGTGAAAGGCCAACCAAGATCGGATATAGCTGGTTTTCCGCGAAATCCATTTCAGTAGAGCGTGCATGCTTATGGCCCGAGGTAGAGCACTCAATGGGCTAGGGTGGCCCAAAGCTTGACCAACCCCAAGGAAACTCCGAGTACAGGCCATTTCAGTAAGCAGACAGACTTTGGGTGCTAAGATCCAGAGTCGAGAGGGAAACAGCCCAGATCGTACGCTAAGGTCCCTAAGCAGTCACTTAGTGGAAAAGGAAGTAATCGAGCGATGACAACCAGGAGGTGGGCTTGGAAGCAGCCATCCTTCGAAGAAAGCGTAATAGCTCACTGGTCTAGCTCCATAGCACCGAAAATGTATCGGGGCTCAAGTGATTCACCGAAGCGA
>VCHN02000058.1:15000-114183 GCA_007115665.2 Sequoiadendron giganteum
GATGCAGTCCATTTCCCGCCCTATAGTTTCTTTGGCCCTAAAATTCTATGGGCCTGCCTGAAGCAGTCAAAGCTCCGGTTGGCTAGTCCCAGTTCTTTTACCCGAAACGGAAACTGGATCACTGGGAAGCACAAGAGCTGGTTCAGCATACATCCTTTATTTTCCTTCAATTTCTCGCCCCCCCCAATTCTAGTTGTTGTCAGAGGGATGGGATTCAGCGGGAGGGAACTGGAACAGCACTTGGGAGAGTCCCGGGGTGGGTGAAGCCTCGGCTTCGAATATGTCAATACGGATCTGGGGTGTCAATATGCATTATTCTGATCCCGCATTCACATATCATCAAACCGGTGGAACTAATAGCAGGGTCATTCATGACCAATGCCGCGACCAGCTCTTCACTCCGCTCCCGATCGGAGAAGTCTCCACCTACCCTTCCTTGCAACTGCCTCACCCCCGGATCAGAACCTATGGTTGAACCCCCACCCAACTATCGAGCGACCGGAGTTACGTCTGGATAGGATGAAGGTTCGCGGAGGGAAGCAGAACGGACCTTTAGGGGAGTGAGTGTCCCCCGTCCCTACTTTTACTCCCCCCTACTATGAGGGGAAGGAAGGGCCCACCCCCACAGTGGGGGGCTAAGCCCCCCCCCCAACTGCCCCCCATCCCTACTAGCCCCACCCCGTCCTATATTGATGGGACTACCTCTAGCCCCACCCCAACATCTTACCTACCCTTTTCCCTTTCGAGTTTTCGTGTCATCCCCGTTCCCTATCCGCTACCAGCTCACCTCCCCTGCACGGGTGGTGTCTTACCTGTCCTTTTCCGCTATAGATATTCCCAATCGTAAGCCCTTAGAATAGTAGGGGAGTCCCATCTCCCTCCTTTGTGAACCCAAGTAATACACCCTATTGTCTATGCCGCCTATCGAGTTGTTATCCCCACCCAGATAAGCGTAAACCGGTCTCATCCCCCTATTCATAAGCAGCATCAGCCCAGTCCCTACACCCGCTATACAAGATCCAATGTTTGTTTTTTCGCCCTGCGGGCTTGCCCTACCTATATAGCTGGGGGTGCTGGTGTGGGCTGGGTGCATGTCTGGATGTTCTCGCGTTGCAGACTTAGAATGAAAGCTAGCTATATGCTCGAGGATGCCCCACAGGATGCCCCTCTATTTGTAAAGATCGAACCACATCCCTCCGTTGAAGGAGGGTTTTAGACTCCTTAGAGATTATCGGTGTGAAGTGGAGTCTATTTTCGGTATCAGGTGTCCATTTATTAGATTAGCCAACATGGCGGCTTATCTCTACTCACCTAGTTTAGAAGGTCCTCATCTTGCATAATTGGATAAGTGCATATAGAGAGTGGAACGGCGAGGACTAAGCACGCCAACCAGTCAGTGGCAACACGCTGGACTAATAGGTCTGTAAAGAACATCGAACGGATGGACCGAACCGGGCAAAATGTCTCTGGCACAAAAGTGCATAAATCCACTACTATAATGGATGATGGATGTCACGTCCAAGAATCCAGTTCCAACCAGATATAGATACATTAGTAGGGGGGGTAGGTCTCACAAGTATGGTTGGTTGAAGGAGAACATGGCATCCCCGTAGCTGAACCCGCCGCCCAACTATCTAGAGGTCACCGGTGTTAGTAAGCGAAAGAGATGGGAGCTACCCTCGATCGACTGGGCAACCTCTGGATCGAACGAACCCATCGCCCGCGACATCATCGACGTCAGGTCACCGATGACAGTAGCTCGATCCATGAATGCAGGGCACTCGCCCGCCCCTATCTATACCTGGGGAGGGTGAGGCCCCCCGATGGGGACTCAGTTGGCTCACCAACTGGGGGGTGACTATATTCCTCGATTGACCAGATAGATATATAGGGCAATCGAGGGGAGGGCATCCATCTCGAATATATGGATAGGGCCATCTATTGTACACGTGATACGACTTCACAGAAATAGAGTCTATAGGGTGCCTGCCATCAATCCATCCCACAATCAATCTAGATAGGGCGTTGCCACATGGGGTCTATATCTATTCTATGGGTGACCCGAGCCCCATGGAATAGATGGGGTAGGGCAGGACGATCGATTCATGGATCACCTATAGGGATATATGGTCTTGCGGACATGGGGTATTTCTCTATTCCATGGGTGACCCGAGCTCCATAGAATATATAGGGTACCTAGTGAATGATCAGCTCGACTCACAATCTAGATATCTAGGGCGTTGCCACGGGGTGGTGAAAGTGACAACTACCATTTCACCGGATCCCAGAATTGATCATTTCTCCAGCCACGGGATGGCGAAAGTGCCCCAGATAGCCAGATATGGAGGGGGAGGGGGAGCCAACTATATTCTCTGGGGGCGGCTAGGCCATATAGACAGTACTCCTCGTCCCCATCCCATATATAGATAGGGGATAGGGCTCCGGCTGAATCTAGAATAGTAATCCGGGGCGGCCGGGGGTGGTGCGAAGAATCCACCCCCGGGGCGCATAAATGACCTTACCCGGATAGAGATAGATATATACGAGTGCCAACCCGGCTATAACTATAGCCGCACTCTCTCGATCTGATCCATATAGGTAAAGGGTCCCTCCCTTTATACCTATATAGATCGAGGTGTGAGCGACCACTCTGGGCCGACTGAACTAGACTAGACTAGAGCCTAGCCGCCCTCCCCCTCGCCCTCCGCCTATCCTATATATAGAGGGGGAGGGGCGCCATATCTTCTCTCGATCCGAGTCAAGGTCGGGAACCGCTTAGATATGAACCCGGCGCCCATAGAATTGTAGGGCCCTACTATTCTATGGGGCTTGGGGGCCCCTTGCTTCTGGGGTGAACCTGGCACAACCCATCTCTGCTCTATGCTATAGAGGGAGACGGAGAGGGGAGAGGCTCAGGGCTAGGCTATATTAACATCGGCATCTACTCACCATAGAATAGTAGGGAATCTACCCCACCAACCCCCCCCCAGTATAATTGTTTAGTTGCCAATATGGTCGGCTGCCGAAGGCATGCCCAACTCTATAGAACTATATCTCCCACCCAGAGATATAGTTGGCAAATCTCGGCTATCCGTTGAATTCCAATTAGAGTTGTATGGGCGCTTCCTACCTTTGTTCCGAGCCTTCAGGCACTCGATCGGATGGCCCTACGGGAGACGAACTGCCCTATCTAGAAAGCTTGCCTGAACTGAACCTCCAGAACTGCTGGCCTAACTAACTAACTTTCTAGCGGCCCTACTATCTATAGGCGTTGCCGGTCTCACTCGACTAGTCTGGTCGGATGGGCCAATCAAAAAAACTGTCTTGCCCGCTCCTCCCATTCGTTAATCAACTAGATCCTTTCTCACAATTTCTATCTCCGGCCCCTACTATTTGACTCTAGTTCCCTGGGGCCCTAACTTCCTACCGGGGGTTCAGGATGGCACGAGAACTTACAACCGTGCAGGGGTGAAGGATGGAAACACATTAGTCTATCCAGCCAACAATGCTTCTATATCCTTTCTCACAATGCGCTCGGGCCAACAATGCTTCAAGTACCTCTGAGAAACCTCAACTTAACCGGGCTCTGAGAAAGTCCCTACCCTCCCATCCATTTTATGCTATCAACGGGGCACCTGCCTTCCTTCCATCCAGTTCCGGGTGGGAGGCCCCTACTATTCTATGGGGCTATTAGAATAGTTAGAGTAGGGCAATCGCCCTACCATTTTATAGGGCGTATAGAATCTGGCGCCCCCTCTTTCTTCATATAGTCGGGTGGCATGGACTGCGGCATCAAGACGCGCCAGAAGACTGGGCATCTCCGGATTGGTGATGAGATGGGCAATCCGGAGATGGGGAGCGCTAGGGAAGGCCGTTGGGACTGCGTCGCTACACTCCATACTCTAGACGTTATATGATCCATCGCGTTATACCCTAACTGGATTCGATTCATAGTCGGGTGGGAGGGCCCCCCCAACCCCCCCTCTCTATAGTTCCGGCCCATTAGAATAGTAGGGGGAGTTGACCACCCCCCCGAATCATAGTTCCCCTGATTAATTGTGGGTTCCTTTCTCCTACTGTCGGGGCCTAGAGAGATCATTCTAAGTTCAGCCATCCCACACCCCTGCACGGTAGTTGAATTCGAGCTCAACCGTGGAGGGCCCGGAGGAAGGACGCTCCATCGGGTGGAAGGATGGCCCCGGTGGAGGATGGGCCCCTACAATTCTATGGGCAATGAAATGAGAGGATGCTCTCCAATTAAATGAGAGGCGGATGGGCCCCTACTATTCTAAGGCAGGTCCAGGGTTACCCGGCTCTAGGATGGAGACTTTCTTGAACTCCCTCCCAACTAGAATAGGTAGTCTAACCACTTGGACTGATACTCTATCAAGCTACTTCCGGTAAAACAATCAATCGGGGGGGGAGGCCAAGAGCCAGCCAAACAAGAAATCTACTTATAGCTACTTCCATCCTTGACGAGCTTCCGCGGCTCTCTTCGACGAGCTTCCGGTTTCTCTCCATCGGTTAGGACTCCATCGGTTAGGAGGTGGTGCGTGCTGCAGGTACCTTGTTCTCGAACAACCGGCGACGAGGAGAAGAATGAGGCTAGTGGGGGGGGTGGGAGGATATTATGGGGTGTTCAGTGAAGGCTGAGTGAAAGTTCTATTGACTCAACTATCTTCCCTTCCCTGTTCGAGCATGCTTTCTGGCTGTTTACCTTCGTCCACGAGAATTGTTTGGCCTAGACCTCCCGGGCTCTCACTTCCTTCTCACCCCCGGTCGCCTACTATTCTAAAGGGGGACCCCGGGAAAAGCAGGGAATGTCGAGAAAGTTTGAGAGGGGGTGTGGGCAGGAAAGATCCTCCACCCCCGGATGGCCTAGCTATAGCCCACCCTTCCTTAACCCCCAGGCAAGACATCCAGACTGTTTCTCATGCATCTACCGAGAAAGCCGTGCAGGGGTGTGGGCTGGAGAACTCTAGTTGTACAGTTCATAGTTCACCGACTCCTTCATCAAGGATAAAAGCAGGGTGATAAAAGCAGGGAGCTAACGACAACTATAATAAGGCGGCATTGACGGCATTACCTCGTGCTTCGAGGGAAGCAGTTCGTTCTTGCCTGGGGGTGCCCTACCCTCTGGCCACGGTCGGTTAGCAGTTCGTTTAGCAACACAGGGCTGGATAAACAATCTCCTCCGCTAGCCCATCTCCTTCTCTATGTTGGGATTACCATTACTGTCTTGCCTGGGGCTCTGAGAACCTTCCGTGGTAAGGCCCCATAGAATAGTAGGGCCGGGGGTGAGGACAGGAGTTGATATGGAACCTACGCCCCTTCTCTACAATGAAAGCATGCTCGAACCGTTTCTCGATCTGTTTCTCGTCCAGCTGAAGAATGTTAGGTAGCTCTTGCCTCCCACCCAGAGATAGTTGGGAATCATACTCCTGGCTATTGCTTTCTATCGGGGCACCGGCCAATAAAAAAAACTTTCTCTATTGCCTCCGGTTTGAAATATCCATCGTTGCTTGAGTTACATATCCATCCATCGTTCATCACGTTCTACCGGACCGTGGGCCAGCCCCGACGTTCTATCTATATAGTTCCCCAGGCAAGATTAGGATCCGGGTGGAAAGCTTTCACTCATCGTCCCGTGTGGGCCTGAACTGAACACCTTATATCTCCCACAATTAATCAGGGGAACTATGATTAGTTATACTAGCAGGCGCCCTCAAATTATATGGCCCTACTATTCAACTATAATGGGGGGGTGGTCAACTCCCCCTACTATTCTAATGGGCCGGAACTATAGAGAGGGGGGGGTTGGGGGGGCCGATGGGTTAGCCATCCATTTTGCTTTTCTTCTAGTTGAGAAACCTCCCTCAAATTAATATACCTCCACTAGAGTTCCCACCCACCCTGCATGGCGGGGGTACAGGCTCATAATACAGGATACAGGCTCAGGTGGCTCAACCGGTTCATACTACCATCCTCAACTCGTTAATCCCCAGGGCGAGATGGGAAATTCCTGTTCCTTCCCACAGTAGGTGAAGGGTGCCATCCTATCTAGAGTTGCATGCTCTTCATCTTCCCACCCGCTTGCCCACACCTCCGCCCTACAATTCTATGGGATTAGTTGAGGGCTAGAATGATCAGATGCCGTTCTACCATAGCCCTACTATTCTAAGGGGAGGGGCCCTCCCTCCCGCTAGTTCAATTACCTAGTTGAATGAAGCTTTCTTTGTCGGATAGTTGAATGAAGCTTTGTCCTCCCATTACCCGGGGGTTCAGGATGGACTTCCCACAGGGAGGGGGTTCAATAGCCATCGGGGGTGTAGGATAGGGTAGGAGCAACCAACCGAGGGTGAATGAAGGACTAACCCCGGTAAAGCAAACGCCGGAGGAAAGAAAGTGAGCTCATACAGGCTATATGGGATCGAGAAGGCTCTAGTTCGAGAAAGGGTTGGCACAACTTCAGAATGTTAGCAGGTCCCTGGGTAAGGTCATTTATGCGGGTGGATTCTTCGCACCAGGAGTAGCTCCAACTATAGGTAGGACGGCGACGTTTTAGAGGATGGGAGTTGAATCCATCCCTCACCCCCGGTAGCTCCAACTATAGGTAGGACGGCTCCATCCCCCGGTGAGGGAAGGACACTCTGGATAGCCGAACAGGGGGTGTAAAGGGTGGCTTCTGTTCTCCTTCGAGAAGCGGTTGAACGAATAGCTAGAACTAGAATAAGATAAGGGACTTCCGAAACTACAATGGACCCCCGGAGCTAGATTAGTAGGAAGCTAGTTGAGGCCTCTCCGGGCACCTAATGAAGGACCTTCCGGTTGAACAATCCAATGAAGCCGGTTGCCCTCGACTCTAGAGTTGTTGAATTCCATCCAGTGGGAGTTCACCAAGACAGTAACTAATCTGTTTGTTTCTTTCCATCGATCCTAACAGCAATAAGTGAACAATCCGGTGGGAAACTATAGTTAGCTTCTTGCGTTATCGGGCGGGATAGTTGTCTACTCCGACCTTCCTTCCTGAGTTAGTCCCTTCCTTCTCCTCGATGAAGGAGCCGGGTAACCTAACCTGAGCTGGACCGAGCCGAGGGGCCCTAGAATTCCCCCCCACCCGATGAACCCTACTATGGCAAAGGCGGGTGGGTCGGGTGGGGGGGAATCAGCCGTTCCGGCCCATTAGAATAGTAGGGGGAGTTGACCACCCACCCCCCCTACTATTTGAAGGGCCTACTATTCTAAGGGGGTTCTCTGGCCCCTACTATTCTAATGGGGGGCCCTTCGGGACCAACCCATTCGTCTTAGTTGTTAGAGCGGTCAATTTGTTCTTCTTTCCAACCGGCCTCTCCTCTTTCTATTGGCGAGAAAGGGGGGTGGCGTAATATAACTAGAAATGAATCAGCCTGCTAGAGTAAGGAAGGCGCCACCTACTAACATTGGTGGGGGCGGGCCCAATAATTGAATTTGGGTGGTGGCGCCCACAGAAACACTCTATAAGAGGGGGCCCCCCCACCCGATTAGGAGGAGAAACCCACCTTCCCCCCCCACCCAACAACACAGGTAGGGTAGGGTGGTGGCGCCCACATAAAATTGCCCTACCTATGTTGTTGGGTGGTGGTATTTTTAGGTTTGGGCGAGGGAAGGAAAAATGCCTACCTATGTTGTTGGGTGGTGGCGCGAGAGATTGATTCTATCATATCGACGAATCGATCTCTATCGATTGATTCTCTCATATTGAGGGGAGGCAAGTCCAATGAAATGTACAGTTCAGTAACAATGTACAGTTCAGTAACCGGGGGTGTGGGCTGGAAAAAAACTATTTCGTTATCGGAAGGTAGTAGACAGCTCAGGTTACCCGGCTCAAGTCCCCCACTAGCTATTCTTTTTCTCGCCCATGGAGCTCCAGTAGACAACAACTATAGGTAGGAGGGCATTACCGTTGGGATTACTTCCTTCAGTTCAGGCTGAGTGAAAGCATTTGTGTTCAGGGGGAGAAGTTGGATTGTTCGGAGAGTAGAGCTTCACCCCAACGAGAAAGAAGGAATTCAACTAATAGCTATAGCTTATCCTACCACACCTCCTCTCGGAATTCCCCTCCTTCTAGTTGTTGGATTGTTCAGTTAAGCACCCCCGGTTCGACTCCCCTGGGATCTGGAATAGTTATAGAGCTATAGAGCGAACGCGACTCCCAAGAATGGCAACCCCACACTTTCTTGAACTCCCCTTATTAAGCGTAGGGACTTAGTTGTTTGTTGGCTGGATCTTGTATTCTGGGAGAGAGAGAACTATAGTTGGAGATGGGCTAGACCAACCAATGAGAAAGCAGTTCAAGTAGACGGGCAAGAAACTATAGTTATCCATCATTTGTCCTCCAGCAGTGAAGGATTCAGCTGTCGGGATTGAAGCCAATCGGAGGTGTGGAGCCTAACGAGGAGAATGCCCTCAATTCCAATAGTTGGGAGTTCACCAGGGAGCGGCAAACGACATAGAATTTATAATCGGGGGGTTTCTCGCTGGACTACCATCCCACCCCACCCATCACTCCGTTGATTCTTTCCTGCTAACAGAAACAACTAGTTGAATTCCAGAAGGAAGTACCTCCTAAGTTCCGGGGATTCAATCCAGCTGCCCTTCCTCCCACTATCCCTGTGAAAGACTTCTATTCTCTGAGAACCTAACTCAGATGAACCCTCCTCCATGATAAAATTGACTAGAAGTTGTCTACTGTTACCGGAGCATGAGCATGAACTATAGGCATTCGTTTCTCTCGACACGGGGTGAAGGATAGGATGCTAGATAGGATGCATGGGCTCCAAGATAGGATTGTTCGGAAGGAAGGTCGATCAATCCACCTGCCCTACTATGGCAAAGGGCGATTAGTTGATTAGGCGGGAGGCAGAAACGTTGATTAGGCTATCCTCCTAAGTTCCGGCAGGCTTCTCTGTTCACTGCTCGGTCGGAACTCTTTTTCTATCCAGCCTTCACCCCCAACTAGAAACTATAGTAGGGAAGCTGGGACCTCCCATAGACACCGGGCGAGCGAGGTTCTGCTGCTTCGGCATCGTTTCCTATTCTATATCCTCCCACCCGGAAAGAAAGTTTCTATCCGGAAGGAAGGGACCCATACTTAATTAACGAGTTCAATTGGGGGGGTGGGTGGGAGATAGTTCCCTCCCTCCCGCAGGGAGTAGGTTTCGATACGGCAGGCATTGAACCTTCCGATACCATGAAGGAAGAGAGAAAATGAGTCTGAACCGGAGGAGCTAGATTAGTAGGAAGCTGGTTGAGGCATTTCCTTTCTCGACTCAACGTAACATCTTAGGCGGCCCAATGAATCGAGGGCAAGGAGAACTTGTAGTTAGTTATCCAGGGGGCGGTTGCCCATCTAGTCATCAACCGAGGGCCTTGACACCCACCCCCAGGACGGATAGCCCTTTATACACTGGGAGATGGAGCAAGCTCGGCCAGATTCTATACTCTCGGGTGGATGGGGCTACACCCCCAGGGAGGGAGGATTAGGCGGGGGTGTCAGGATGGGCCCCAGGGAGTTCTTGTCTTCATCCTTCGAAGGCAACAAGGAGATTGATTCCAGCAGGGAGGAAGGCAACAAGGAGAAAAGCAGGGAGAGCTTCACCCCCAGGTAGTTCCCCGGCAGGCCTAAACTCTAGCTAGGCTCCCATTAGGCTACACCGGATTGATGGATAGTGATATTATTCTTGTCTTCATCCTGAACCGGAGTAGCTGTTAATTGACTAGTTCATTAATCCGAATTGGAGAGCGAACTAGCTTAGCTTAGCTGAATTAACGAGTTGAGTGAGCCCTGCCCGTAGAGCCTGGACAACTTGACTTGCGTTCCTGGACAACTTTCTCAATAACGAGGTAGGTTCCAACTGAGAACGAGCTAATCAGCAGTCCAACTAGTCGGAAGAAAGGAAGGTTCAATCAGCCGGAAGGTCAGCGAGCATGCTTTCTTCGTTTTCTTGCTCCGTGTAGGATAGTTGGCCCGGCCCTACCGGAAAACAATAACAATATCAGAGCCATCTGGATGGAACTCCAACTATAGCCCCCCAACTATAGAAAGGGGGTAGTTGGGGGGCTATAGTTGGGGGGCGATTCTAGTTGGCAGCTCCATCCTGAACCCCCAGGGAGTCATTACTGAACTGCTGAACTGCTTAACTGGAATAGCTAGTCGTTGCCGGAATCGAGAAGTGAACAAGATTTCTATCCGGAAGGAAAGCCTATCCTATTGCCTAAGGAAGGAAGGCAGGACCAGAGAACAAAGAGTTTAATACAGCAGCTGGCCCTACCCTCTGTTCTAGGATGGAGCCCATCCATTTTCGACTTTCTATAGCCTCCCACCCTTTGACCCCACCGACCATATTGGCCTTACCCTAAATTCCGACCACCCTACGGGCGAACTACTATAGCGGGTGGGAATCATAGGGCGAGAAACCGCCCGTCGCAGAGATAGTTCTTTACAGGGTCTTGCCCAACTAACTGTTCGAACTATATCGGGAAGGTAGCTCGAGTAACTAATCGCCTTCAGGGCTCCTACTCGGAATGATCCTTCACCCCCGGTTGGGTTTAGGGCTCCTACTTAGCTTAGGACCGATGGACTCGATAAAGTAGCCCATAGAATTTGAGGGGAACTCGCCTCTAACACGTCAAGAAACCCCCTACAATTCTATGGGGTCGATAAAGTAGTTGATGGAGGAAGGAAGCCAAGGCTGCTCCCTCAACTAATCTGATCAGGTTCTACTGTGCCAAGGATCCCAATCGAGAAGTTAACAAATTGATTTCTAGCCGGATCTTGCCGACTGAGTTAGCCGGAACTACCTTTGCCACCCTTTACACCGGACACCCGGCTTCATTGGATTGTTCTTTCTTTCCCACTTCTCGAAGGCCCTCCCCTCTGAACAGAAGGAGATTGGCTGGTTCATTACCTCGACTAGCCCGTCGGAGTTCACCAGGGAAGTTGACAACCGGAAGGAAGTGTCAGCCTTCACCGCCATCCTTGCCGGAATACTTTATTGTTAGTTCATTACCTCGGCCTGCAGGGAGGGAGACTAGTTCATTACCTCGGCCAGGATGGACTTTCTTTGATTCCGCCACCCCCTTTCTTTCTCCGGGATGTTCTGCTGATCCCCTACCAGAGCTCTCCCTCAACAACTCCGATTAGGTGGCTGGAGGATGGGTAACTAGTTGAGGTGGCTGGAGGATGGGAACTCCATAATGCAACTATCCATACGTTCTATCTCGAGTTCAAGGAAGGAACTCATTTCTAATCGGCAACCGGAAGGTAACTATAGTTGGTGGCGAGTCATGAGATTGCTTTCCTGCTAACATTAGGTCCCTCGGTAGTCCAGTAACGCCGGTTCTCCATCCCACACCCCCGGTAGGAGGGGCCTACCCGTACACCCCCTGTTGAACTAAAGGCCTACCCGTACACCCCCTGTTTCAACTAATCAATCAATGATACCGGTTGTCTCTAGTCGTTCTAATGGATGGACTACCGGAAACCCAGCACGCACCACCTCCTAACCTTACCTTTGGACAGCACGCACCACGTCCTAACCTTACCACCAGCGAGATCTCCCCGGACCAGCAGCTATTATTTCAGCGAGGCTGCATCTTTTTTGAGCAGAGAGCAGAGAGAAAGCTTCCTTAAGAACTGCTGATTGAACCGGCCGGGTAACCTTTAAACCATCCATCCATGGCTTTCAACCATCCAGGAGCCCCGGTGGGTAATTGATTGTGGGATGGGTGGGATGGTAGTCCAGCTAACCGGGGGTGAGGATAGGTACCCCTGAACACCTTCTATTTGTTATAGCCTCCAGGTAGTTCCCCTAGGCATGTTCCGTATAGAATCTGGCGAGCTACCATAGCCCTACTATTCTAAGGGGAGGGGCCCTTCGACGATACCCCCTTTATCCGTCCTATTCATTGGGCGGGGGTGGGCATGTTACGTATAGAATCGAGAAGGAGAAAGATAGTTGACCGGCCATATTCATATTCTCTACGTAACATGGGCCCCTACTATTCTAAGGCGGTTACGGTAGATTAGTTGTTGTGGGTTAGGGTGGTCCCTCCCACCCATGTTACGTAGAGAATCTGGACAGTTGACCCAGGGGTGGGTGGGAGGAGATAGGGCTATAGCCCCTTTAGTTGCGGGGGGGCATGTTACGCCCTTCCGCTTAGAATAGTAGGGGCGGAGGGAATTGTAGTTGGCCAAGATTGAAACTCGGGTCACAAGAATCTACTGAAGAACTAGAACTCCCACCCTCCCGTCATATGACCCAGACTTTTGATCCCTATCAAAACTATAGGGCGAGATGGTCTAGGAAGGAAAAAGCCTGCCTACACCTCCTGGTCACTTTTGGGTGGGGGGGGATTCTAGATATGCGGAGCACTTTTTCTCATCGAGCATCTCGGGAAATTACTATGGCTCGGAACTATGCCCCCCTGCAGGGGTGGGTGGGAGGCTATAGATGCCCCACAGCAGTCATGTGAGCGATCAAAATGTTAGTCGAGCAGATGGCTTAGGAAGGAAAAATGAATGGGCTCGGTTTTCCAGTAGTGTGGGTGGGAGATAGACGCAGTCGAGTGCCTTCAATCGGAGATAGCCAACTACCTGCTCTCCATCCTGAACCCCCTGTGGGAGGGAGGAGCACCCCCGATCGAGGAGTAATGCTTTCCACCGGGTAAAGAAAGGATGGCACCCCCGGCCTAACTAGAGTTCCGCCCCAAGCTTCCCTTCTTCAACTATCGGGTGGGTGGGTGGGAGGCAATAGAGTTCTTCTCGACTAATCTTGAAGGATGTCCTCCCTTTCTCGACTAATCGAAGAGTGGGAGGAGGAGCAGTTATAGCCCTCAACTAATCTGAGCAGGGAGTTCTAGCCCAGGAAGGGTAGTCAACAACTATAGGTACCTCACCCGTTGCCTCTAATGGCTAATTGTTATTGATGGCCTCTAAAACGTCGCACCCACGGTGGAGCAGTTAACAAGACCGTTGGATCATCACTCCCTACTAGCTCCGGAAGGAAGGGTGGTGGCGGAGCCTCGGTCGGTGGGGTCCGCTCTCCATCTCTATATCCTCCCACCGAATAGAATCTACAATTCTAATGGGGGGTGGGGGGGGGGCCGGTGGGGTTGGGGCCAACGGATGGTGGGGTTGGGGTCATCCCTATATCCTCCCACGAATAGAATCTACCTCCACTAGCCGTTCCCACCCGCCCCTACTATTCTAAGGGGCCCTACGGGGGCATGCCTTCGGCAGCCGACCCCCCTACGGGGCAAGCGGGTGGGGTTGAATGGCCCCTTAGAATAGTAGGGGCCTGCTAGCATAAGTGGGGTCCGCCTTGGATGGTGGGGAAAGCGGACCCCACCGACCTAGGCCCCAACCCCCCCGGCCCCCCCTGCTTAGAGGTAGATTATAGAAGTGGGAGCCGGTGGCAAAGGCGGGTGGGCCCGTAGGCCCTTCATAATAATAGGCCCTTCATAATAATAGGGCGGGTGGGGGGGAATCAGCCGTTCCGGCCCATTAGAATAGTAGGGGGAGTTGACCACCCACCCCCCCTACTATTCTAAGGTGCAAGTGGTTCTCTGGCCCCTACTATTCTAATGGGGTAGATTCTAGTGAGTTGGAATCTACCTCCACTAGCCGTTCCCACCCGGGCCCTTAGAATAGTAGGCCCTTCATAATAATAGGCCCTTCATAATAATAGGGCGGGTGGGGGGACTGCCAGGGGTTGCCGGGTTGGGTGGGAATCATAGTTGGCAGCCTTCGGCACCGGCCATATTGGTCTTACGGTGGGGTGAGAGGTGGGCGAAGCCCTGGTCGGTGGGTAAGGCCTGCCTTCGGCAGCCGACCATATTGGCAACTACTATAGCGGGTGTAGTTGCCTCGGGTTGGGAATAGTAGTTTGGGTGGGCGGGAATTCTAGTTGCTCCGGCCGCTTGCTCGCACTGAGTGAGAGATGCGGCGTGAGGATATTCGATCATATCTGATGCGGCATGTGGACCATGTACAGTAGCTTGGTCCCAACATGTACAGTAGCTTGGTCTTCCAAACCACCCAATTATAGTCTGGTCTAGTCAAACCCATCCTCGAATCGGAGATGGTGTTTTGTCCAGATGGATACGAACGAATATGTCTTGTCCCCTCTGTTATTCCGGAGTACACATGCATGAACGAATGAACACTGAGGGGGTGTCGAGCTGAGGCCCCCAGATTAGTTAGGAAGGAGTCCGAACCCTGCCGGACACTCCGGATGTGTAGCAGTAGGCACTTATCAGGCCCCTTCCCGGCCCGGCCGGTACTACGGGCCCTCTGCCATCCATTGCAGCAGAGCCGTTCAATGAGCGGGCGCTAACTAAGCGCAGTAGTATCCCATCCGGATCACCGGCCCTATAGATAGTAGGGCGAATCGTGATGCTACAGAAGCCACGGCCCCAAGCTGTTCGCTGCGCTGTCGCTCTATCGGTCGAGGGCCCCCCCCACTATAGAGAGTTTGGATAGGCCGCCTAGGGGGGGGCCTCAACGGCACTATAGTTGGGCCGCATAGGGTTCAATAGGGCTCAACCAAACGCCAACTATCCCCTATTGCCTCCCCCCCCCGGGGGGGGTTCAATAGGGCTATAGTGGGGGGGGTGAGCCCCTTTCTATAGTATAGTATAGTAGGGTGAACCGCATTTTTTATTATCAAAAATGCGGCTCGATTTTTCGCTTCGCCCCCGGATAGGTCATTTATTTATAGGGCGAGAGGTGAGCCCCCCCACCCCTCTCCCCCCTCTCTATAATGGGGGCTTTCTTTATATAGTAGGGCGAACCGCTCAACCGATAGGCCTATCTATAGTAGGGGAGGGAGAGGGGCTCTAAGAGAGGACGAGGAGGGGAGAGGCCCCCATCTATTGATCACGGGGTTCCTTGCCCCAAATCTTTAATTTATCATTTGGGCACTGCTCTGGGCCCAGAAAGTGCGGCCATGGGCCCGTAGGGGGTCCGAACGGCGGCACGGCACTCTTTTCCCCGCGCCCGTTCCGCATGCGCTTCGCGCGCCATTCATTGGCGCTTTGCTCTCCTCTTATTCATCGGTTTTGGATGGACTTCGCCGTTATTCCCCAAAAGGAAAAGTCTCACATCGAGATGTCGATTCGTTCCCCGTCCCCGAGAAGATGGGTAATCCCTCTGTCCATCCCTCCTTCTCGACTCGACCTATCGCGTACGTCGGTTGAGGTCGACTATCTAGGGTATGCACTCGACCGGTGCGGCGACTATCTATAGTCGGGTACTAGACTATATAGTCAGTCTAGTCCATTCATGCCCCCCTGCATGCAGGGTGGGTGGCGGTCTCAACCGATGGATGGTCGAGCCGGCCGGCTCGCGTCGTCCCAGCAACCGGCGGGGAGCACCTCGGTATACGATCGCGCGCTGTAACTGGGAATCTTCTTTATAACACCCAGGGCCAACTTCGATTCACCAAACCCGGGTTCATCTCGTGCAGTGTCTCGCGGCATTGCGGACGGATGGATATGGTTGGTTCATGATCTCGGTTCATGATCTATTGCAAGATATGTCGGTTGATCCCACCCGATTCACTGTAGCAGATATGTCGGTTGATCCCACCCAATTCACTGTGTCGCAACTTCTGGTAGGCTACGTGTCCGGTGCACGGATGCAGAACTGCCACTCCAGGCAACCTTCCGGCCGCCCAACGACCTATAACGCTAGTCACTACTCCCATCAAGGCTGGTAAGTGAGCCCCACAACTCAGAGCGGCGGAGGACGAATAGAATTTGCTGCGAAAGCCGGCTAACGGGGGTATTCCTGCGTATGGGGACATAGTAATGGAAGATGTAATAGCCGAAATGGGATTCGTCCCGGCTGGAGCGCCCAGATCCGCCATATATTTGACACGGGTTCGCCGTAATGCCGGGACTATGGCGGATGCACCTATCGTCATTGATACATGGATGAAGATACCAATTAGTAGTGATTGAATTCCTCCTATGGTTCCACGTGAAAAACCGGTACGAATATAACCCACATGTCCAATCGAACTATGAGCTAAAGGTCTTTTGACTTTCGTCTGGGCCATGGCGGCCAGTGCTCCTGGGATCATAGGAGCAATGCTGCGGAGGAAGAAGATTTGCTGCGATGTAGTTCCATAGAAACTATGGATAGAAACACGTAACATATTCGCAGGAATAGAAATTTTAGGTGCGATAGAGAAGAATGCTGCAACCAGGGTGGGTGAACCCTCATGGATATCAGGTGCCCACATATAGAGGGTCGAGAGAGATATGGAGTCCGGGGGGGGGAGGGGGAGGCGTCACTGCCTTCTTTCTCTTCCGGATCTTGAATGCCTATCTACCCTCTCTATAGTGGGGGGGCGGTTCGCTCAGCAGAAGTGCCACACGAGGGAGAACGAGGACTATAGATAGTCATCATCTACGATAAAAGTGCTCCCTGGACCGGACGTGAAAGTTTTTCCCATCATACGGCTCCGGTTCTCTACTCTGAACTCGGATTAGATATCCAAAAGTGCCAGGTCCGCCCACACACAGATAGATGGAGCGGTTTCACCCCTACTATAGATAGGGATCCGTAGTAGATGCCTGCTGCTCACTCAGTATGGTCAGACCCCTTTCCGTTGTTGCCAGCGCTTTCCCGGGCTGGAAAGAGTGGGGATTCTTCCTTATCGTAAAGAGAAAGCTCACGGCGCCCTACTCTAATGAAGAGGGGCTCACTGCACTCGCCCGTAGGGCGGGAGAGGACCCCGGGGGCCCTACTATAGATAGGGTCCGACCGGAGGACGAGGGGCGCGAAGCGCTGGCTGCTGGTACTAAAGGTCCTCAGACTTCCAGCCGGGGTTTTCTCCTGGAGAATCTAGTTGTTCACCGTTGGATCTCGCCGATACAGCCCCCCCTATGGTTTCCGTTATCGGGATATCCTTTTTCCCATTGTTCCCAGAGAGTTGTTGGGTAATCAGCTCCCATGCTGCAAGCAGTAACTTCCGAATCTGAACCTTGTCGCTCTTTCCTCGTCGACGGGCAGGAGGCACACCGGATCTATTAGTGTTTAGTGTTAGTGCGAGCTAGTGTTAGTGCAAGCAAGCAGCGTGCGCCGTGGCATTCCACTGTTACGTTCGCACTTCACTGGGTGGACAGTTGACCGGGAGAGAACTTCGATTCGCCAAGCAGTTCATCGGCGTGCTTATCTTGTGCGACAACACTATGGAGCGAGCGGCTCTTCTAGGCGGGCGGCTACGGAGAAAGGCGTGTGACATGCTATGGTCTCAACGCCCTTACGAGGTAGTGATGAGTCGCGCTCTCCTCTCCCTATCGGTCGAGAGCACCCTGCGGGGGCCCTCGATCTATCGAGTGCCTCTCCCTCCCCCTCCAAGTATTTTCTTAGGAGAGGGGCGGGGGAGTGCCGTCGGCCCTCGTCCTCCCAGCTAGAATAGTAGGGGTCGGACCCTGGGCCCCCGGCGGGGTCCTCTCCCGTTGGTCGAGTGCCCCCTCCCCACTATAGAGAGTTTGGATAGGTGGATAGTTTGAATAGTTTGAATAGGGGCTATGGATAGGCTCCCAGCCCCAGGGGGGCCCTATCTAGCTATAGTGCCGGGGGGGGCGAGTACCGTCAGGTCCTCGCCCGGGGGGATTCTCAAAAAGACTCTCGAGTGGCTCGGGTCAAAAAATCGAGGAAGTCGAGGGCCCCTATCCACCCCCCCCCCGGGTAGTGCCGGGGGGGGGGCTCGGCCTATCCATCGGCCGAGCGCCTAACGGATTGCCGGGAGATGGGACTTCAGGTCGAGTGCCGGTGGTCGAGCCCATAAATGTCCTCTCGGAGAAGGCAGTTGGTTTTGTCGATTGGCCGCAATCTGTCGACCACCCATAGGCGGCCGTCCTACAGCCGCCCGAAAGGGAACTGCAGTGATCTTGAATAAAGATCCTACAGCGATGAATAGAATCCCCACGAAAATACCACCGGATCGAGCACCGAACAAAGTCATTTCATATCCGGTCAAAATCTCGGCTAATTGATCGAAGTGGGTCACTCCAGTAGACCCATAGATCATGGAACAAATGGGGTAGGCCACCACACTATGCGATAGACGTGAACCCCCCCCCGTAACCGTACGTGCGACTCTCACCGCATACGGCTCGCACAGAGACTCCGAAATCAATCCCTCTCCCCCCCACCCCCCTATATAGTTCCAATAGAGGCGGTCGAGGCATAAATGCCCATCTCCCCCTATATGTATAGGCCTCCTCCTCGATCTCCCCTACGGCCTCCCGCTACTATGGATAGGGGTCGGGAGAGGGAATATAACCCCCCTACCAACCCCACCACCCTCTCGACCCCACCTAAGGCGAATATGGTCGGTGGGGTTGGGGCTTCGCCTCAATTCCGCCCTGCAGAGAAACACCGCCCTAGCTTTTAACCGCCACCAGGGCTTCGCCCACCACAAACCCTCAATTCCGACCTGCGCTTCGCGACCGGGGGGGGGGAACTTAGGAGGCGGGTGGGTCGGGCCCCTCCCCTTAGAATAGTAGGGCTATGGCCCCTACTATTCTAATGGGGTAGATTATTGTTGATACGCAACTACTATAGCGGGTCGGAATTGAGCGAAGCGCTGGGAAAACTAGAGTTGCCTTTCTCGATTCTATACGTAACATGCCAACGGCAGGGTGGGTGGTCGAATAGGCCGGGGCTCCCCCTACCCCGAATAGCCCTACAATAACAACAGCCGGGGGGCCCCAGCTATAGTTCCCACCCAAGGCCGTACCCAACTAGAATCTACCGTAACCTATAACTCCCTCCCACCCGCCCCCTACAATTCGCCAGGGCTCCCACCCGCCCTTCGGGACCGACATATAGATACGCCTCAGGTCGGTACCAAGGGCGAATAGGACGGTACCAAGGGCGAATAGGTCGGTACCAAGGGCGAATAGGTCGGTACCAAAGTAACCCACCGGCCCTTAGAATAGTAGGCCCTTCATAATAATAGGGCGGGTGGGGGGGAATCAGCCGTTCCGGCCCATTAGAATAGTAGGGGGAGTTGACCACCCACCCTACTATTTGAAGGGCCTACTATTCTAAGGGGGTTCTCTGGCCCCTACTATTCTAATGGGGTAGATTATAGAAGTGGGAGGCCAACTAACTAGAATCTACCGTAACCCCGCGAATAGAATCGGGGGGGCCCGGTGAACACCCACCCGCCCTAAGAAAGCCTTCGGCACCCGCCCCTACGGGGCCCTACTATTCTAAGGGGCCCCTTTGCCACCAGGGGGGGGGGTCGGCTGCCGAAGGCAGGCAACTAACTGTGGGGTTGGACCGACCCCCCCCCTACGGGCCAACTCACTAGAATCTACCGTAACCTATAACTCCCTCCCACCCGCCCCCTACAATTCTAAGGGCTCCCGCAATAATAATATACAATTATAATGGGGGGTGGGGGGGGGGCCCGGGTGCGAAGCACGCAAGGGGCCTTGGGTTCTTTTTTTTTCTAGCAGGTTTATGGCATTAAGTAGATTAATTGGAGGTAGATTAATCTGTGGGGATCTTAGTTCGGGTGGGTGGGAAACTCTAGTTCGTGGTGGCTTATTCTAGCAGGCGGATTAATGAACTGATTAATTAAGCCCTACTATTTGAAGGCCGGTGGATATAGTTCTAAAAGGCGGGTGCATCAAAGCTAGGGAGTAATGAGCGTTTGATGATCCACCATCTATAGTCGGGGGAGGCGATCCTGAACCCACCACTGATGAACTGCTCGAATTCCTCTAATCGATCGATGGTATCGTCCCCTCCCACCCGGGAGCGTGGTTGGTGGTTCGAATACTGCAAGCTGGGATCAGTAGCAACTATATCCACCCACCCACCCCAGGTAGGCCAGATCCTCCTAGCCATGTGCATGGCCCATTGCGGAGCCAGTCCACCTCATTCACCCGGTGGAGGTGGAAGTGAGTAATGGCACGGCATCCCAACCTGCTCATCTAGATCGAGACCGGTACGGGCAAGGGCAATTGTCTCGTCGTAGAGCCTCACGCCCTTCCTCCTAATGGATGATCTCTCATATAGCCATGCATCCCCGATCTTGTAATCATCCCGAACAAAAAGAAATTGGAGGGAAAACCATTCATTGCCCATTCACACGCCAGCTCCATATGCAGAGACGAATCCCCTAATACCTATCATCTATACGCTCACCCCATCGAGACGGATTATTCCCCATTCACACGCCAGCTCCACAGGCATACGAGAAGGAGTTTGGGATTTGTGTTGTTCCTTGAACAGCCGGCAGGGCCACACTAATACCGTACCGGACTAGTACCATGCCACAATACGGTGGGGTAGACCTCACCTCTGCCCTCACGGGATCTGCACTTGGATATGCCACTGTCAGTACTCGTACCTGCGATGAACGTTATTAGATCCTACCAAAACCCAGTGTTTGAAATCCAACATGGAACTGTGTCGAATGTATAGCGCCACTCCGAACCTTGGGTTGGGTGCGCCCCCCGACCCCGTAGGGCTGGAGTAATTAATGACCAGGAGCTTGGAACATGGAACCGTACGAGCCGGGTAACTAGGGATTCGGACCTGCATGCATTGATCCGGCGTAGGCATACAATGGGGTGGGTAGGTGGAATTTTATGCGGGGGCGGGCCCCTATGCCTCTCCTCCTCCCACCCACCCCGTAGGCTTTACTGGAACCGGCCCAACCAACTATATCCCCCCTCCCAGCCCAACTATGTCCCCGTATTCTAGCAGGCTAATGTGTGTGGGGATGGGTGGGGGGCTAAAGGTGCTCTAGCAGGCCTATTAAGTTGTTATTCTAGCGTATTCTAGCGTATTCTAGCAAGCTGATTAATGAACTACTATGCCCCCCCACCCAGGGTTGGGTGGGAATTGTAGTTCATTGACTGATGAACGTGCCCTTAGAATAGTAGGGGCCCACCCTGCTTCCCAGCATGCAGGAACTAGAGTTGACCACCCACCCGAACTCCCCCCTACTATTTGAAGGGCCTCCCACCCACCCCTTGCTCTAGCAGGCTTATTAAGTTACTCTAGCTTATTCTAGCTTAATCTAGCAACTCAATTAGAAGGGGAACTTAACCTTTATCTCCCCACAGTTCATTTCTTGTAGCCCCCCACCCGGCGCTTCGCGACCGGGGGGGGGGTGGGAGCCCTGGCGAATTGTAGGGGGCGGGTGGGAGGGAGCCCTGGCGAATTGTAGGGGGGTGAGGTAGATTATTGTTGATACGCAACTACTATAGCGGGTCGGTAGGGCCTGCTAGAATACGATTAATTAGCTTGCTAGCCCTTGTGCCATAGTAGGGGCTGGGAGGGAGGGAATCTTAGTTCATGAACTCATTAATTTGGCAACTATGGGTGGGTGGGAAACTAGAGTTCCTTTATTCATTAACCTGCTAGAATAAGGAGGGCCTTAGAATAGTAGGGCATGAACTGATGAACTAAGATTCCCGGGCAAAAGGAATATATGGTCGGTACCAGGGCTTCGCCACCTAAGGCGAATGGGTCGGTGGGGTTATAGGCTACTATTATAAGGGGCCAACTCACTAGAATCTACCGGGCCTCCCGCGCCCTAAAATTCTATGGGCGAATGGGTTGGTCCAACCCCACAGTTAGTTGCCTGCCTTCGGCAGCCGACCCCCCTACGGGGCAACTACTATAACGGGTGCCGAAGGCTAGCCTTAGGGCCCGACGGCTTAATTGAACTACTATTCTAAGGGGAGGGGCCCGACCCACCCGCCTTAGAATAGTAGGGGCCGGTGGGGTCGGGACCACCCATGTTCGCCTTTGGGACCATCCCACGAGTAGGGGCCTTGGGAATTGTAGTTCGTTTCCCCACACACGCCATATATTCCTTAGGGGGTGCACCGGGGAGGCCCCTACCATTTTATAGGATGTATAGAATCGATCCTTTAGAATAGTAGGGCTATCGAAACTTTTGTCCACACTGGCGCACTCCCTGGCTAAGAATAGTAGGGGCAACATAACGGGTGGGTGGGAAGCAATAGTTCAGGGTGGGAGGAAGATCAAGTAGGTGGGTGGGAAACTCCCCCTACTATTCTAATGGGCCGGGTAGGCATGTTACGTATAGAATCTGGCTTCAGAAACTTCTAGAAATCGTCACCCGTATCCCGCATATTCAATCCACGTTGGGTGGGTGGGAGGCCCCTACTATTCTAAGGGGTTGGTGGGTGGGAGGCTATAGTTGGGTGGGGGGCCCCTACTATTCTGTGGGTAGTTCCAACCCGGGTGGTAATATTGTGACCCATGACTTGGGGTGGGGGGAAGAGTAATAGGGTTGGGTGGGGGGTTAAGTTGGCCATCAATAATAGTGGTGGAAGGGGCTTTCTCAAAAGTCTGGGTCATATGACTGGGGGGGGTGGGAGGATAGCCCCCATCGCGGTGACCCGCAAAACTACTCCAACAGTTTATTCCGGCCCTACCATTTTATAGGACGTATAGGATCTAATCCCCAGAACCAACTTATTGATCTGGATCGCGGGTCAAATTAGGGTAGTTGAAGTTCCCCCACCCCAACATTTTGTCCCCCACCCCCATCATTTTGGCCTCCAACCCCAAAGGGGGCCCACCGAGCGAAATGAAATTCACGTCCACCCCGGAGTCGAGGGGTCCTCTGGGGAGTATCCCTCCCCTCCGGGCCAAGGGTACGGGTGGGAAAACACCCAAGGGCGGTGGGAGGATCTGGGGATTTGCCTTAGGTTGGAAGGGTGGTTGGATGGATGGATGGTTAGGCCATGGGAGGCGGAAAGGCCCAAGGCAGGATGGAAAGGGGAAGGTTGGGTCCGTCACTGGCCCTCCCCCCCAAGAAAGGGCGATGCCCACCGAACCATTAACGACATCGGGTCATTCCGGCAATGGGATTTCATTGAAAAGTGGCGAAATGTGAAAATCGCTGAAATTAGGTTAGGTCAAGTTCCCCCACCCCCTTTCGCTTTTCTCTCTGAAATGGCTTTTCATAGTTAGATGGTTAGTCGCTCGAGTGGTCTTCCATCGAGTGGCCCCCCCTCCAGATCTTTCTATAGTCCCGGTAGCTCTGTCCCTCCCGGGGGAGAGTGAAGGTGGGGTGGCTCCCTTTCGTAGTAGTGGTAGTGGTGGTTAGGTCACCCCTCTCTCTATATCTGTCTAGAATATATCCATATATAGGGGGGACCGTGCCCCTATCCATATCTCTGGGGTGAGAGGATTGGAATAATGATTGGTCATTTATGCGCTCGATATTACGACGTAATAGACTGATTGACTGATTCATGATCAAGCACGACCTATTGATTACAGTCGGGGGAGCGCTCGACCTACCGATGCACTCGGACAACATGACATGAGCCCCTCTCTCCCTATCTGCCCTATCCCTAGCCCTATCCCCGGTCGAGGACCTGATCAGATGGGGAGAGAGGGGGGTCGACCAACCCCCTCCCTACTTTCTCTTTCTCGAAAGGGGACTGAACCCTATAGATAGTAGGGGCCCCGGATGCAGCCCTGACCCTTTCTCCAGGTCGAGCCTCGACGTTTCTTTCATGAATGGGCCACCTGCCATCGGTAAATACCCACCTCCCCCGTGCCAGTAGGTCGAGCCGTACCGCCTTATCATCCCAATCAGTCGAGCCATACCGCCCCAATCTGGCGAATACCAATCGAGGAGAGAAGTCCAGTCGAGATAGGAGAGATATGAGCGGAGTTCATGATAGGGCCCGATCCAGTCTATCTACCAGGTCTGGCCCCCCCCCACCCCCCCCTCTTCTATAGTTGTTGCGAATGGCAAGTACCGTGGCGACTACCAGGTTCATGTCATGATCGCCGATCGGCCCTACCTCTATTCTGGCGGGCCCACCGCCCCTATCTATATAACTGGCCAGGGTTGGCCCGTTCGTGATCTTTGCCCTACTATCTATAGGGCCCACCGCCCCTATCTATATAACTGGCCAGGGTTGGCCCGTTCATGATCTTTGGCAGTTGGTTGGGATGACCAAGTTTTCGCCGTTCCCATCTACCGCCCATTGATCTACCGATTTCTACCCTTGGCCGCATTCCTATCTACCGGGCCTTCCGACGAAAGGACCTTTAGGTCGAGTGGCTGCCCGCCCGCTGTCGGGGGGAGTGGGTTCGCCGAGCATAAGGAATTGTGTTTGCGATCAGATCCGTGGGCTGTTTGAAACTTGGGGCACTCGACCGGCCCATCTGACTTCTCATTCGAGGGGGTCCGAAAGAAAGTCATTTATGCAGCCCCGGAGATGTTTCTCCATTTGCTAACGATGGGATCGCCCCCCCCCACCCCGCTACTATAATAGCTATAATGGGCGGAGGGCAGTCAGTCATATTACGTAATAACGATCTCGCTAGTCATATTAGTATATAAGACGGTTTTGGTTGCGGTCGAAGGCCCCGTTATTCTCCCTCGACCTCCTGATCTCTCCCGATTCGTTCTCGTCCGCCACCTATCTATCTATAGCTTGATCGACCGGGGCTCAACCGACATCTATATATCGGTTGAGGGAGATAGCGCGCACTCGACCCCGCCCATTATAGAGAGGGGGGAGAGGGCGACTATCTATAGTCCAGTCTAGTCGGCACTCGGCCACCAGATATCTAATATGGAGTGGAGGCCCGACGTGACTATCCCCTATCCAGGGGTACCCCTATAGATCTATATGGCGCCCCTACCCTATCCAACCCCACCGGGTGGGCTCCCCGCCTCACTCATGATCGGTAGCTATTTCTCATGGGGCAACTACTATAGCGGGTGGTTAATTAGTACCTCGATTCATAACAGTGACGATTGGTTGGCCAGTCGTATCTCATCTCGAGCTCCGAAAGATAATATATGGGCAGTTCATAAGGCAGGCAGTTCATAAGGCAGGCACTCGATCAACAGTTATAGTTCTGGGGCGACTAGGCCCCCCTATAGATAGTCGACCACAAAGTCGGAGTCAAAGTCATTAGTCAGTCCCGTCTCCGTTCGACCGATACTAGGATATACCCCTCTCGCCATGGCCTCATATCATAGCCGGTGGGAGAATGGGGTCAGCTTATCTTGCTTGATCGGAAATGAATGAATACTCCTCAACAGCCATGGATCTTGCTTGATCGGAAATGGATGAATACTCCTCAAACAATAGAGGACGGGCCTGTGCTCCTCCCCCACCCGGGGGCCGACGGCACGGCATTTATGCTTGCTTTGCTTGAGAGGCCGAGGGGGAATAGTGGGCCTAATCCTCACCTAATCCAACCCCCCCATCTAGAATCGAATAGATGGGGTGAATGCGCGAACGATGGGATGGACGTATGTCGAGGGCGACTCTCTATGGCACCCTATATAGATGGATATATGGTTAGGACCCCTATATATTGATATGGCAACGGCCTCGACCGCCCCTATCCCGATAGGGCCTCGACCGATAGGGGATAGGGAGTATTGATATGGGGCACTCGCGCCGCCGCATTTATCGATTCTATTGAGGAAGGCCGAGCCATATAGAGTAGAGTATACCCCGACTATAGATTAGATAGGGGGCCCTTACGTATATAGTGAGAGAGGGCCTATGGATGGGGCTCGATCTACCGCCATATACAGATATAAAGGGGTGCCTAGCCCCCATATAGAGATAGGGGCCCTCGATGAACCCCAACCCGGCTATACTATAGGCTGTATCGAGAAAGGGCGGGTGCCATATAGAATAGATACTTCTCTAGAGGAGGGAAGAGAATCTCTCTACTCTCTGGGCGGGCGCATTGGGTTCGCTCGGGCGGCTCGGCTATATAGCCATAGATGGGGCACCCCTCGATTGATGACAATCGAGTCCCCCCTCTGGGGCCTCGCCCTCCCCAGATAGATCAGATCGGATCTATAGGGTTCATCGGGGGCGCCATGTCTATATACAGGGTGCCCCCCACCCCATAGTAGATTGAGTATAGAGAGGGGGCCCTCGATAGATGGGGGTTACCTGATGCTGTCCGTGCCCAAAGTATCTAGAGCGCTCTCTTTTCCAACAACTCGCCCCAACGCTTTGTTTCCAGGCGCATGGGGTCAGTTACAGTTTGAGTAGCCGCCCCTCTGTGTCATTCCATTCCGGGGACTCTTCGGCCTCAAGATAGAATCGTTTATCGTTTCTTCAGAATGATCGACTCTAGCATTGGACGAACTGGCACCTCGATCCATCCGTTCCGTCCATTCCATGTATCACTTCGTCGGGACTGCAGGTAATAACATAAATCTAGCCGTTCTCCTCCCCCAGCTCTGCTCTATATAGTAGGCGTAGTCCGTCGGGGCCCGCCCCCGGGCACTCCGTTTCGTTGGCAGATACATAGATAGGGCGTCTACCGGAAGGATTTATCTATCGCGGGGGACTACCGGAAAGAAGGGACAAAGGACACTCCCTCCAGAGGGGCCTTTCTCATATCCACTATACCTGGTACATAGCCTATCGTCTGATCGGCTGAATGGGTATAAAGTAGGGTGTCCAGTGAATAGAATAGAGAAGGCGGTGGGGAGAGCTGTCAAGAGGAAGAGTAGGTAGGTGGGAGCGGGGCCATATCCTAGGGTGGTCCGGTCGTACCCTTCGTTCTATCTGGTCGTACCCTTCGTTCTATCTGGTCGTACCTTTCGTTCCATCTGTCCACAGAGGAGCTGACCGCCGGGAGAGAGCCTTAACTGTCCGGAGAGAATGTTGATTAGTAGGCCGAGGCCGTGGGCCCCTAGGGGGGCCTTGAATCGAGTTACCCTTCACCCTATCCGTCGAGAGGAGCCCTATCCGTCGAGAGGAGCCCTATCCGTCGAGAGGAGCCCTATCTGTCGAGAGGAGCCCTATCTGTCGAGAGGGTAGAGTAGGCCCTGGGCCCCTAGGGGGGCCTTAAATCGAGTCAGTAGGGTATCTATCGAGTCAGTAGGGTATCTAGGTAGCCTAGCCTGGATGGGAGCTAGATAGCCGGCACCCTCATCTGTACTGTATAGAGGGGTGGACTAAAGAGGAACTATATAGCCGCCGCCCCAGATAGATATATAGGCTAGGCCGCCCCTACCCTATATATCTAGACTATAGTCGTCTGGGTATGGAATAGATGGATGATGTGATGGATGGGACCAGTCATCAGTCTATTCATCTCCGCTTTGAGGAATGAATATTGTTGATGAGTCGGGAAGTTAGGCCGGGTTCACATCCGGAGATAAGTCCGCTAGCGAGAACAGAATGAAGCGCCCCGGAAGGGCGGGATTCTAGTCGAGAAATGGGATTAGAGGCGGGACATCCACTTTGGTTTAGCGGTGGTTGTTATATGCTATAGCGGGGCATCCACTTGACTTGAGGAGTTGGGGCCTTACTGTAACTGGGGTTGGAGGTAGAGTAGCGGGAATAGCCGGGAATAGCTATAGCCAGTTGGGAATAGCAAGCCCTATAACTATCGGGGGCCCTCCCCCCCTCCCCTCATATAGACTAGACCAGACTATAGGGGGTTTGTTGAACTAAACGGAAATGACGAGGGGCCCCACCCATTTGATGGATGCCCCGACCCCAGTCAATAGGATACTTAACGAACATTCATTCCCGGGGGAACTAGAACTAGGACTATATATAGTCGAGTCGGTGGAAAGTGGAAGCGGATGCAGGTCGAGCCGGAGAGGGGATAGATGTGGTCGACCTCTGTTTGAACGATAGAGACAAGGGCCTCGCCGTACGTGTGAGTGTTTGGCTGCGCCCAACGAAAGAAAAATAGGGTTCGTTTGTCTGTCGGGAAGAGTGGTTGGCTGCGCTCACTCCCGTGGAAATATTACCTCGTTCGTCGGGAGTTTCACACCCGTGTCGGGAGGTTCACATCTGTGTCGGGCACATCTGTGTTCTCCCCGCCCGGGGCGTCGGGAGTCCGTTTATCGTTGGGATGTCATGTAAGATGGATTCCTCGTCGCTCGTGTGTCCAGATGGAAGGGACGTAGGTGATGTTCTCTGCTGGTTGCCGGGAGCTGAAGAAATCAATGGGTGGCCGCATCAATGCCCCGCTATCGCTATCAATAGGGGGTGGGGGTCGAGCGCATTAATTCTAGTAGATAGGGGGGCACGACTAGAGATTTCATCAATGCCCCGCTAGAGTTATTCTACTCCACTCTAGTATATTCCTAACTCCAGCGGGTAAGAAACCGAGCATTTCTTAACTCCAGCGGTTATGAGACCCGGCGGTTAATAACCCCGTGTACGAGTCCCTATCTGTTTGTAGCCCTTAGCGGGTATGAGGCCCTAGCCGTTTGTTTGAACCCAACGGCGCTTTCTCACAGCGTAACTGTCTCCCTATCTATATATACCGCAAGCGCCTAACGGGGAACCAAACGGCCTAAGCGGAAACCGAAAGGCCTAACTGTCATTGACCCCACCGGCCTAACTGCCTATAACCCAAGCGCCGAGAACTGCCATGTGTAGATAGTTGAGACCGATCTGGGGTGGGGTATGGCGGGCGCGAAGCGAGAGAGGTTGTTGGGCTCAGAATGCGCTCCCGGAAAACTATTGCCGGAAAGGACAAGATGATATAGATTTGAATTACTAGTTGGCTTCATGGTAAGGAGGTACCTCCGATGAACCCTAAAGGGGCTCCGGCCCATTCTTCCAACAATTAGACAACCGAAGGTAGGAATGTTACGTATGGATTTCACTTTGTCTGGTAACCCGACCATTCTTTCTTTATACAGGAAAGGACAAGATGATATAGATTTGAATGATTAGTTGGCTTCATGGTAAGTGGGTACCTCCGATGAACCCTAAAGGGGCTCCGGCCCATGATTGCAACTAAGAATCCTAACACCCAACCCGCTATAGTAGTTGCATGCCTTCGGCAGCGCTATAGTAGTTGCGAATGGGTCGGTGGGGTTATAGCCTACTATGGCAAAGGGGCCCCTTAGAATAGTAGGGCTATAGCGGGCGCCGAAGGCTATCAGGGCTTTCACCCAACCCCACCTAAGGCGAATGGGTCGGTGGGGTTATAGCCTACTATGGCTCCCGGGGCGCCTTAGGCTATAACCCCACCGACCCATTCGCCTTAGGTGGGATTGGGAGAGGTAGGGGAAGGCAGGAATCGACTACCGAAGGTTGGAAAGTTGGTACTCGATGGATGGCCCCACCGCCCTGCCAACTAGAATTCCCTCCCACCCGACCATAAGACCTGCCTTACGGCGCCGACCCTATTGGCCTTAGGTCCAACCCCACCGATGAACCCATTCGCCAACTAACTAGAATCTACCGACTACCAGCCGCCCTACTATTCGGCTGGGGAGGGGCCCGACCCACCCGCCCTACAATTCGCCAGGGCTCCCACTTCTATAATCTACCTCCTTATTCTAGCAGGCTATGCCTTCGGCACCGACCATATGGCCTTAGGGGGCCAGGTCGGTCCCGAAGCAGGGCAGGTTGGAAGGCAGGAACAACCCAAGGGCACACTCCTGCTTAGGGTGGAAGGTGGGAAGGATGGAAGAAGGCAGGATGGATGGATCGATGGATGGTTAGGCCATGGGAGGCGGAAAGGCCAAAGGGAGGAAGGATGGTCGGATGGATGGAAGGTGAGGAATCCAAACTCACCCCAACCCGCTATAGTAGTTGCATGCCTTCGGCAGCGCTATAGTAGTTGCGAATGGGTCGGTGGGGTTATAGCCTACTATGGCAAAGGGGCCCCTTAGAATAGTAGGGCTATAGCGGGCGCCGAAGGCTATCTGGGCTGTTAGGTGTCGGTAGAAGTTGGGATTGGGAGAGGTAGGGGAAGGAGTAGGAGTAGAGAGAATTACCTCGGCCTATCCAATACCCCGGGTTGGTATTGGGCCTCGGGGATGGAAGGCCCGAAGGGGAAACTCCATCAATACCGAAATGCAGTTAGTTGAATCTCTAGATTAGCCAGTCGGTGGGCTCCGGAAAGGAGCGTGGGTTCGAATCCCGCCTAATCTGACAAAGCCATAGGGCGAACGCGAATCCGAAAGGATAGTTCTATGGCGGCCTCTCCTTAGGCTATCGTTTGTCGAAGGAGTCCATACAACTCACTTTACCTTTGGTTGGATACACGCCACAATGTTTAGCTGCGGACTCTCCCCAGCCCCACGCTGTGGGAGTGATGTACCTAAGTACAGCCCGTAAACCGACGAATAAACAATAGTGAGGCCATAGATGTTGGACATAATGGCTTCTTGTTTGCCCTATCCCCAAGGCCTAATTGGTGATGCTGTAATGAAGAACCCGCCGATGGGAATCACCAATTCTATAACGTAACATGATTATGAATTACCAAGTTGCAACTATAACGTCACATGATAATGAATGACGACCAAGTTGAAAGGGCCCTTTCAACTCTTTCTTTCTTGTTATCGCCCCACCACCACCCATTCTTTCATTCGGGAAACCGGCGGTTAGGAATCCTGTTTCCCAACCGGCCATTCTCTCTCTCCCTGTAAGGGAAAGGGAGAAGTTGGGATTGGGATTAGTAGGGAAAGTAGGACTAACTCAACCCAACCATGGCACATTCAATTACTGCTTCCCTGTATTCATTTATTCCAATCGACACACTCGACCCACCCTACCATTCCCCCCCCACCCCGGGATTTCCGTCCATCGCGTGCACCGGGGGCCAGGCAGGCATCGAATCCATCCCAATCCGCCCCTTCTTTTCTATAGTTGGTAGGGAATCAGCGACATACGTGGGAGAGGCTGCCTCCTTTGCATTGGGTGGTGAGTCGACAACAATTCCAGTAAGAGATTCAACTGGCTAGGGGAGGGATTCAGATCCATTCATCGGATGGGCGGACTATTAGAGAGAAGGACAACTCGACTGCTGATTCAAATCCATCTTCAGATTCCGTGCTAGGAGAGGCTGGTGGGACCAACGACTCTGCTATTCACTTCTCACTCCCACCCAACGCCCCTGCCGAATAGTAGGGCCCTTAGAATAGTAGGGCCCACCCAACAACAAACTATTCAAACCGGAACTATTGCTTCCCACCCACCCCTACCATTCTAAGGTAGTTGGGGGGCTAAAGTGCTCCCACCGAACTACTATTCCCAACCCAACGCCCCTGGCGCTTCTTCCTCCAACTACTCTAATTGGGGCCCTCCTGGGGACCCTAGCCGTTCCCCCCCGCCCGGCAGCAATAGTTGGAAGCAATAGTTCCGGGGTCGGCAATTCCCTCCCTCCCGACTTTCCATTCCTCCCACCCGCGAACGTTGATTCCCGGCGTTCTCAGTCGGGAATGGTTATTGTGGGGGGTGTTGGGCCACCCACCCGGAACTATTGTTTCCTTATTCTAGCAAGCTGATTAATGGCAGTGGGAGTTCCATTATAGTGCCGACCACCCACCCGGAACTATTGCTTCCCACCCACCCGAACAATTCGCCCGCAGCCCACCCGGGTGGGAATAGAAGGTCCCCAGGGGGGTTATATTGTGATTTTCATTGGTAAGCTTTTCGGGTGGGGGGGCAACTAGAATTCCCCAAGGCCCCTTGCGTGCTTCGCACCCGCCCCTAAAATTCTATGGGGCCCTACGGGGGCATGCCTTCGGCACCCGGTTGCCGTATGGGTGGCGCCGAAGGCTAGAACTACTATAGCGGGTGGGGTTTGTGGCCCCTTAGAATAGTAGGCTATAACCCCACCTAAGGCCAATATGGTCGGTGCCGAAGGCTTGCCTTAGGTCCAACCCCACCAAAGGCCAATATGGTCAGTGCCGAAGGCTAGCCTTAGGGCAGGGGGGATGGTGGGGTTTTTACAATTAAAATCCCCTCCCACCCGTTATCCAACGTTTCTACCGACTCAAATTGAGGTGGCTAACTCAGTCAACTCTAGTTCCGCCACCCACCCTGGGTTGGGTGGGAATTGTAGGATAGGGAGATGACTTTCAAGACAATCGATACCCTCTTGCCTAGGGAAATCCAATTCCTATGTCTCGCCACATGTAGCGATCGATTGATTGCCGGTCACCGTTCCATCAACACTTGCTCGTATCGCCTCGGAAGGAATGAAAGCAAGCTCTGGAACTGGTTATGCTTAAGACTAGAAGGAAGGAAGATCGGAGATCGGAACCTGGCATTTGACTTTCATCCCTCTCCCTGTCTTAAATGTCGATTCTTGCGAGCAACCGGAGAGAGATATAAAGCAGCGATCGAATAGGAGAGGTTCACACCCATCACCCTCCTAATCATATTACGTATATAATAACAGGTGCCAATTCACCCAACTCCGCACTGGGCATTCGAGGCCCCTTCGGTCGATGAACCAAAAGCTTGGATTTGGTAATCAATAGATAGACAAGATACTGGAATAGCACTCGATCGAGCGGAAATACGTACCTTTCGCTATTGGCCGTAAAGGGCAGGGTTTCTATTTTGCTGTTGTTGCCACCCAAGGCGAATGGGTCGGTGGGGTTTGGAGGCAAGGGGGACTCCCCACCTCTCAGCATCGATTCAATCCCACCTGGCCTTATTGGCATAGGACCAACAATGCTCTGATCGAGTGACAGAGAATGAAGTTGAAGCCGGATAGGGATTGAACGACTCCACATTGAAAACGGAAACCCTTTCTTGATGCTACGATTGGTCGATATGGAACCGGCACCGAACAAACCTGCTCACCGCCTCATCCTTCCTTCCAAATCCCCTTCTCATCAACATGGCCTTTTCTCCGGGGGCTTTAGCGAATGTTTGGGTGGGCAACTACCTTTCCTTATTCTAGCAAGCTGATCCCTACAATTCTATGGCTCAACTATAATGCCGAAGGGGCTAGCAAGCTAATTAATCCTGGGGGGGAACTAATCTATTCCGGTGGGAGGATATAGGCTGGAAAGCTGGGGGGTTAAGACCATATCCCTCGTTCAAGTCACCCCTTTAGTAACGGTTCCGGGAACAGAGCCGCCATCGTTTGAATCTTGATCCGTGTCTCCCTAAGGAATATATGGTCGGTGGGGTTTGCCGCCACCCCCCCCCACCCCCCCATATAGTTGTTGGGCATGGGGGCAATGAATTGAGAACTGATTGGTCAGTCGAGAGCCTACGGAATCCTTCTTCCATTGTTTCATCCCAGCTTGCATCGATCGACGATAGCCCGTGTCAAGAATGAATGAATGAGATCCAAGGAGTATACATACCTCCCTCTCCTTTTCCCAGATATCAATTCGCCAGCGAGAACACTCGACCCGGGGAATGAAATGACATAACGAGACTTGCGTGGTGGGAGGGAATAGTTGATATGCCTACTAGAAGATCTGGAGTGAGCTACCGCGGTGGGGATCAAACAGCTCTTCTCCCGGCAATAACTCTACTCGTTACTCGATGACTTAGATAGCATTTGATTGTTGAATTCAGGCCAACTCAACTATGGATAGAGGGGCACGGAATACCATTGACTGAGGGGGGAGGATGAACTAAATTGAAACTCACCGCTAGCGATTCCAATACTTATGAGCTGAGCGACAACCAGTTCTTCTCCCCCATTCCGCCCTTCTCCTGGTTATGGGGGTGGCGATGAAGCAGTCGAGTGCCTCCAATCATATTACGTCAATATACTTGGATCCTTTCAAGTCATCTATCCTTCAGAACCCAACCAATAAAGTTCCCGGAACAGAACTGCCGGGTGGGAGGGGATTCTAGTGGCTCCTAAGTCCTCTGCTTTTGACACTCCCATTGATTCAAATACTTATCTAGATCAGATCTAGCATCCCCGTAGGGGCCAAGTGGGCCTCGGGAATACCATTGAACCTGCTGAACTGACAGCCTCTCTGGGATTTCCCTTAGAATGGTAGGGCTCTCGGCTCATCGTTTGGTGGCAAATCCTACTCTCATCAGTCGACCCCTCCCAAAAGATGCGAAAGAATGAATGATGGGTGGATACAAGGTTTGGTTGGAGCCGTGTGGATCCGGGAGAATAAAGGGATTCAATAGCGGTGAGCAGGTTTGTTTGGAAGAGAATGGATTCCAATTCCCTATCTCGCGTTAAGGCACCACTGGGAGAGGGATAAGCGGAAGAAGAGGGACGCCTCTGGCACTATTATTCTTCCCACGAAGCTCGAATGCCCACCTAACCGCACATACCCGGAGAGTGCTTGCTTGACATCCGCCCAGAAGAGAAGGCATGGGGGCATAGCTACTTATTGTTCCCGGGAGGCCCCTACTATGGCAAAGGGGAGTTGCTAGCAACTCGGGGGCTAGCGGTAGATTAATGAACTCGCTAGCCCTTGAGAACCTTAGAATAATAGGGGGGGGGATTAATCTACTCATTAATTCTCCTATTCTAGCAAGCGGCATTAATCCTGGGGGGGAATTATAGCTATCCTCCGTAAGAGTAGGGGTAGGCGTTAGAAGGAATGGTAGCAGCGGCCAATAGAACCGGCGGGAGGAAGAGAAAGTAGGTGGGGGGCCCCCTTTCAATTGAGTTGAGTGGTGGGTGGGAGAACCGACGGGTGGGAGGCCCCGGGTGGGTGGGACCTACCTATAGTGCCATCGGGTTGGGTGGGCCCTACTATTCTAAGTTGGGTAGTTCGATCGGGGTGGGTGGGCCCTACTATTCGTTGGTGAACATAACCCCCCAACGGCTACTATACCTCCCACCCACCCGGGGCCTCCCACCCGGGAATAGTGTAGGTGGGTGGGCCCCTACAGGGATAGGAGGAAGGGCCCCCCACCCACCCCGTTGGGTAGATTGGATAGGAGGATTCGCTGGGCACTTTAGCCCCCCACCCACCCTCGGATCGTCGAATCGATCGATCGGCGGCCATAGAATTTGAGGGGGACGATATCGATCGGCGGCCATAGAATTTGAGGGGGAGGCGGATAGGCGGATCGTCGAATCGATCGATCGGCGGCCATAGAATTTGAGGGAATCGAGAGGCGTTTCTCGGCCCTACTCTATCACTCGGCGGATCAGCGGATGTGCTACTCATTTCTACCTCCCAGATCGATCTCGTGTGTGGGGCAACTATCTCCTCCCACCCGGGGTGGGCGGGGGGAGATAGATGGTGGTTAAGCCGAAAGATCGATCTCTAATAGATAGATAGTTGACCCGCTATAGTAGTTGCGAGTATGGTAGGGTGCGATTCTATACGTAACATGCATGAACCCCACAGTTAGTTGCCTGCCTTCGGCAGCCTAAGGCCAATAGGGTCGGCTGCCGAAGGCATGCAACTACTATAACGGGTGCCGAAGGCTTGCCTTGGGTGGGAACAACTATATTAACAGCCGGGCAATCCGGGACTCAAACCCAACGTCCCTTCCTCCCACCCACCCCGGGGACTCTTAAGCCCCAACCGCCCTTTCTTTCTATATTGACGGGCGGTCGAGGTCATTTATGCGCTCGACCGGGCCTCAACCTCCCAACCCCCCCCGGGCCTTCTCGGTTGGAGGAGATAGCTTTTAGATAAGCACTCGCTTACCTTACCTCATCCTATAGATGCCCTCGACTGTATAGAGGAGGGATATATGGAGGCCGAGGCCCCCTATCTATGTATGGCTGACGATGGGCTTCCGGATAATCCATTGCATGAATTGATTGTCAATTGATTGTCGAATCGGCGGATCTTGAATATCGATCGGCGGATCTAAAGATCGATCGATCTAGGCCCGTAGGGTCCTTAAGAATAGTAGGGCCCATGGAACTATAATAATAGTTGCCTATGGATGATGCAAAGGCAAAGGCCGCAGATCGAGATCGAGTTTTAGCAAATCCAATTCCAGTTCGTTCCCTACGGGGCAGCTGACCTTGCAGATCTAGATTCAGTTCGAGCATACCCAGTCCGGGGTGTAGAAGCAGGAGCATAACCTCTAGTTTCAGATTATCCAGTCGAACTCTCATTGCGGTTGTTCCAGCAGCGCCCTTACTATAGATTGGCAGTTTCACCACGTCAAGATCTGATCATGACGCACATATCCGCCATTGATTGACAGACTGGTCGCTTCGATTCTCATGCCCGGGATTCCGCCACCTTTGCTATTGCTAGTGGTTCTGGATTTCGATCTATGAATGGAATCTATTCATCTGCTTTTACGTGTGAGCTACGTCGGGGAGCCGATCCAGTTCCATAGTAAGCAGCAGCATCTCTTCCAGTTTGATAGTCAATATACGAGCCAAATCCAGTTATTGTTGATCCACCACCCGCAAGGGATCGAGATCCATACCCCACAGAGCGAGATCGAGCTGACCAAGCAGACCCGAAACCAATAAAGGGTTGATGGACCAGAACAAGAACCCGTTGATCCAGCTCATCCACCCGCACCAACAACAGTAGATTAAGTAGATTGAGTGAAAGCAGTTGAAGCAGAGCTTTCTCAGGCAACAGAAGCAAAGGTAGGGCCGGTTGATCCAGTCAAAGAATCCGTTGATCAAGATCGAGATAGAAACCCAGTAGCAACTCAACTCAATTTTCACCCCCTACAATTCTATGGCAACCACCCTTTCTCGTTTAGTTCAACCACCCGGATAGCAGTTGGATGGATAGTAATCTAATCGCCAAAATATCGCCACAACTATCAGAAAAGATAGTTGACCCGCTATAGTAGTTGCGAGTATGGTAGGGTGCGATTCTATACGTAACATGCCAACCGGCCCAACAAATATCCTAATTGAAGAAACCGATATAAGGGGGGGTCAACTAAGAAAGGGGGTGGCCCCTACTATTCTATGGCATGTGGATGATAGTTGGGTGGGTGGGTGGTGAATACTCTCCTGAACGCCAGTACTATCTCCGAGGGGAGACCTACATCTGAACGGAGATTCCGGGTTTGCCCGGGGTGGGTGGGAGGATTCTAGTTGGGTGGGGGGGTGGGAGGGAATCATAGTTGCAGGGGGGGTAGATTAATTGTTGCCGGAACTTTCCCGGGAACTTAGGAGGATATAGTTCTAATGTTCCGGGGGTGAACTGCAACCTTCATCCGAAATTGGCCGGGTTTGTTTGGTTTAGGAATGAGAAGTCGAGTCATCGCATGAAACCGGAATGAAGCCCCTTGGAGTCGAGTCACAATAATCTCGAAGTCCCCATAGAATAGTAGGGCTGAGATTGCCTCATATTGACTAGCCCTATCTCTGCGTAAAGCCTTGATTCGATCGATTAGAAGTGGCAACCCTAGATTCTGCTGTTGTCCCATGAATTCTGTCCGATTCTACTGTTCGAAATCCTAGGGCTCTCCCCTCTCAAGTTGTTGGAGCCCACCCCAGCCCACCCGAAAGTTTGTTTGGAATGCTGCCAGCTATCATCCACCCACCCACCCCTTTCTCGATTCTATACGTAACATGCCCCTGCAGGGGGGGCCCTACTAGAACTAGTGCCGGGGTGGAACGGCGAGAAAGCCCACCGCAATATCTCCTCCCACCCACCAACCCCACTGGCCCCCCTACTATTCTAAGGGGCCTCGGGTGGGAGGCAACCCCGGCCCTTAGAATAGTAGGGGCGGGTGGGTGGGAATCAGCCGGGTTCCCTAGAAACGTTGACGGCAGATTCCCACCCACCTAAGGCGAATGGGTCGGTGGGGCTATACCTGGGCCTACTATTCTAAGGGGCGCCTTAGGTTAGGACAACTAATATTGGATAGCCGCTCCCGTCAGAATAGTAGGGGCTATGCAGGGTGGGTTACGGGAATTCTAGTTGGGAGGAGATAGTTGGGTGGGTGGGAGGTATAGCCCTATTGTTCCCTCCCGATGAACCGTGGGCATGTTACGTATAGAATCTGGCGTACCGGTGTTGACCTAAGGCAATTTGAGTTAAAGTGGGTGGGAGGGGTGTGGAGGCCCCCTACAATTCTATGGCCCCTACTATTCTAATGGGCGGCCCTACAATTCTATGGCCCCTACTATTCTAAAGGACCTCTGCCTAATGGCATCAGTCCCAGCCGAATCGTAGGGCGAGACGCCCCCCAGCCGCCTCCTCCCACCCACCCGGGGGCCCTCCTCCCCCTACAATAATATACCTTTCTCTAGAATTTATAGGGGCCAACTATAGCTCCCTCCCACCAACTATATCCTCCCACCCCCCCCGAGAACAGGGTTGGGGGTGGGACTCTAGTTGCCGGTACGCCAGATTCTATACGTAACATGCCAACAACAATGGCATCTTCCACCCACCCGCCCACGGCCCCCTGCCCTTCGGGACCGACCCATTCGCCACAAACCCCACCGACCATGCCCCAAGGCGAATGGGATAGTACCAAGGGCGAATGGGATGGTACCAAGGGCGAATGGGATAGTACAAACCCCACCGACCCCTTCGCCCTTGGTACCGACCCATTCGCCCTTGGTACCGACCCATTCGCCCTTGGACCGACCATACTCGCCGCAACTACTATAGCGTCGGTCCCGAAACAAAGGGCGAATGGGATAGTACCAAGGGCGAATGGGATAGTACAAACCCCACCGACCCCTTCGCCCTTGGTACCGGCCCCTTCGCCCTTGGTACCGACCCATTCGCCCTTGGTACCGACCATGCCCGCTATAGTAGTTGGGACCTAAGGCAAGCCTTCGGCACCTAAGGCCAATAGGGTCGGCTGCCGAAGGCAGGCCTTAGGTGGGGTTATAGCCTACTATTCGCCAGGGCGCCGCAACTACTATAGCGTCGGTCCCGAAACAAAGGGCGAATGGGATAGTACCAAGGGCGAATGGGTCGGTGGGGTTGGTACCGATGAACCCATTCGCCCTTGGTACCTAAGGCGAATGGGTCGGTGGGGTTATAGCCTACTATTCTAAGGCGCCTTGGGTGCGAAGCACGCAAGGGCAAAAGTCTGGCTCATATGACTGTTAAAGCGACCCCCCATAGAATTGTAGGCAGCCGAATAGTAGGGGTGGGGGGGAATCGAGAGATCGAACCATTGAGCCTTAATTAATCAACCTGCTAGAATAAGGATCCTTCGTCTTGCTCATATGATTGGAAAAGTGACCCATTCATTATTGGGGTGGGTGGATGTGCCGTTGGCATGTTACGTATAGAATCGATAAAGGCAACGGCTAGTCCCACCCCCTTACCAACTAGAGTTTCCCTTTCCTATAGTTTCCCACCCAACAACTCTAAAGGGGGGGGGGCGGGGGGTGGGGGGTTCTATTGGGGTGGGAGTTTTTGAAGCCAGATTCTATACGTAACATGCCTAGAATTATGGTGGGTGGGAACGGCTAGGGCTAGACCGCGATTCGCCAGATTCTATACGTAACAAAACCCCACCGACCTATTCGCCTAAGGAATATATGGATGGTGGGGTTGGGACCGACCACCCTACGGGGTCTTGGGTGGGAATATATATAGTAGGGGTGGGTGGGAGGAGGAGGCTATGGGGGCCGCATCCATAGAATAGTAGGGCACTGCAGTCAAGAATGGCTCACTATCGAAAGCAGGTTAATTAATGAAGGGAGGGCCCCGGCCCGGGGAACTAAAGATTCCTATGCAGGGGCACCCGAAGCTTCATCAGAATAATGTTGCCGCCAGCTACTATAGTTCTAAAGGACCGTTCGGAATGGTTTTCTTCGATAGTCAATTCTGGCTAAGGTCGAGTGACCCCACCCCAAACCCGGGAGAGGAAAGGCAGTTAAGTCATTCGGTCGGCCCCATCCTTCCCGGTTGCTAGCGGTGCTTCGAAAGAAAGAAATCAAGCCCTATATATCTATGGCAAGGAGCCAGCCCCCCTATATATCTATGGCAGGCGAGGCAAGGTATTCCGCGGAAGACCCATCCATCCATTCATCATATTACGTCTATAAGAGTATGAGATCCCAATAGTTCTATAACGACACAAAATTGTCGACTGAACTTAAGTTTATGTTGAACCCGCCCGGGCCTTGAGTAAAGGGAAAGGCATCTGAGGCTGCGGTCCGGCATCAGCTAGAAATAGCGGCTTTAACGATGAAGCAGTTCCGATCCGATCAACCGGGGCAAAGGAAGAATGAGAAATAGAGGATCCGCTCCAGTTTCTCCGCATCTGAACGAAACGAAGGGACTTTACTTTACTTTGGCACCCCCCCTCTCTAAATTGTGCTGACGTCGATTCCGGCACTATCTGTAACTCGATTAACGGCAGCTACTCTACTGAAGTGGGGCTCTATCTATACACGTATTACTATCCCGAGAAAGTGAACTCCTTGCGAGAAAGTTAACTCCTTGCTGAAAGCCACATGCTTCCCAGGGGTAAACTCGGAAAAAAGGAGAGGGATTAAATGCACCGTCTATTATAAACGGATTAACGCCTTTCTATTATCGCCGGCAAGAAACAACTACCATAGAATCCCCCCACCCAAACATTCAATCATCGGTCGAATCGAGTCCCCCTCTATCATCAAGAAGGCAGGAAGGTCGCAACCAGGTCTGTCTCTCTCTCTTTCTTGATGTCTTCAAGGTGTTCATCGGGAGTTGTTTTCTAGCGATGCTTGTAAAGCTTACTCGTACCCCGCACCGGCACAGTCGCGAGGAATCAACTAAGATTCCCTCCCTCCCAGATTCGGATGCAGTTGGAAGGGGAAGGCCTAATTGAGCGAGAAAGGTTCGGAAGGGCAGCTCTGCAGCAGAGTGGTTCAACATAGCCTTTTCTCAACTCCTCCCACCCTGCTGCCCCAGTCGAGTTATCTCCGTCTGTTTCGAAGGAATAATGTGCCGCTGGAGACACCGAACTGGTTATGGGGGGCATATGGGCATAACACCTGTGGGGCAAAGCAAAGAAGGTCGACTCCTCATCAATCGATGGCCTTCTCCCACCCCATCGAGTTCTGAAAGGATAAGTTCGGGAAGAAAGCAGCTCATAGTTGGACAACTCGCTAAGGTTCAAACCGAGGGAAGGTTGAAGACAGACCCCATTCTGCTTGCGGAGACCCTGTTTACTCTCTTCCTGCTCATCACTGCATTCTCCCGGATCCTCATTTTAACACAGGAATTGACAACCTACCGGCACTGCTAGGAGAGGGGCGAAAGCGGCACAGCACATTAAGACTTTATTTATGTCTTTCAAGCTTTTGTTTCTGCATTACCAGGCGGGGATGAACATTTATTATATATGGATTGAGAGTTGGAGCAAGAATGAATGCTGGATAAAGGGGCTCAACATCACATCTGTGGTCTGCTTGCCAGGGGTCAAAACAAAGACAGAAAGAGCGGAAAGGAATGCGAACATCACCCATAGAATAGTAGGGGCCCTCCCAACTGAACCAGCTATTTAATCCATCCAATTGAGGGAGGCAGCCCAGCCCGAAGGAGAGAGTTGTTTAAAACAAGGCATGGCGCTTAGGAGCATTGAAAGCGGGAAGTGACCGGAGAGGATAAGAGGAAAAGAGCCCACATCATATTACGTAGATAATAGACTGTACTCTTTTTTCTATTCGAAATAGCTGGTTCAGCTCGACTGCTCCTAATGAAGGTGTTCCCCTTCCAACTGCATTGGATCTCGCTCTCAAAGTCACTCTTATCCTCTCCTTTCAGTTGAGGATCGGGCATCACTCGTGCCTCCCTCTCCATCGTCGGTCGGGGCAACCTTTCCTAAAGCCGGATCCAACTCTGAGCCGCTTTCATCCCTTGGGATCTTCCAATCTTCCTTCCCTCTGGGCGAGACAAATCAGCATCTCCAAGCAAAACTGCTAAACTCTCCTCTCCACTGACTTCAGCCTTTGACCGGAATGCCCCATAGAATTGTAGGGGTGCTGGTTCGATGCTTCCGGCACGCCCTGCCCTTCGGGACCGACCCATTCGTCTTAGGGCGGGTGCGAAGCACGCAAGGGGTTAATTAATCAGCTCGCTAGAATAAGGAGAGGGGAGGGTTCATCGAAGGCACTCGAGGGGCTCCAAGCAAACCATTTGATCGACTGAAACGAAAGCCCCTACTATTCGGCCCTACAATTCTATGGGATGTTTGGAGATACCGTTGGGTGCAATGGCGGGATAATCGGAAACACCATGGGCTCTCGGGGGACTCAAGAGCATTTCGAGCAGGAGTTGGGGCTGCAAACCGAGCTGTACGATCCCGCTTCTATCAATCAACTGCACCTTCCCACCCTAAGGCCAATATGGTCGGTGGGGTTCGGTTCGTGAACCAACCCTCAATCAATCAATCAAGAATGAATGAAATCCAAAGGAACTATAGTTTCCCACCCACCCGCCCTACTATGGCAAAGGCGACTGAAAGCCCCGAAAGGGCGTAGAGCAATGAAAGCGGTTAGCAGGACTCGACTGACTGACTGTAAGGCCCCAAACATGAAGATTCAATGGCTCGGCTCACCCTACCGGGGAACCATAGAACCATAGAACAACTATAATGGGGGGTGGGGGGGGGTATAGGTAGGGGGGGGCCTCCCACCCCGTCCCGCTTTAACCTGCTGAATCAAGGATTGATGGATCCTCTTATGAAAGCCCTTAGTCCCTCTCCTCTCCACGTTTGGCCGGGAAGAAATCAAGAAAGAAAGCGGCAAATAAACACTGTTAAGACTGTTAGGTACTCGACTTAAAGACAGCAGAGTTTGCGGCTTAATTGCCCGTGAGTTTCGACAGCTGATAACAAGGCTTTTGAACTACTTTTTTGATTCGTTAATCCCGCTTTCATTCTTCCTGTGCCCCCCCCGGAGATTCCAATGCCCCGTAGGGGTGGGTGGGAGGAAGAGGGGGCCCGGCAAACAGGATCGCCCATAAAATATATAGGGGCGAATCCCCAACTCTATTGATTACCGACTACTTTAGTTCGGCACCCGACCGAGAGGGAAGAAAGGAAGATGCCCGCCCGGGTGGGAATAGGTAGTTTGTAGTGGGTGGGTGGATATAGTTGTTCCGGATAATCGATCTCACGAAGCGGCCCTACTATCTATAGGCGATCTGTAGAAGCGGATCATTTGAGGAATGAAGTCGGGTTAGCGGTCCAACCACTCCTATCCGTTCTAGTCGAGTCGCTGCTCCTCTCATTCCAATGCCTTCAATTCCTGCTGATGAAATGACCTGAAACAGCTCTTCATCCGACTATTATTGGGTGGGGGGGAATTCTAGTTGCCCCGGGTGGGGGGTTATGTCTCGGCTAGTGGATCCGTACCGGTGGGAGAATGAATGGACCATCCCCTCCCGCGAGCTTGATATAGTGGAGTAGGAGATCCGTTGGTTGGCCCAGCTATCCCCTATCCGGCGGGGGAAGAAAGATCGAGTAGGCAATCCCTAGCTCGCTATCCGGCCGGTAGTTCGGGTTGCTGTATCACGCCCTACTGAGCCATCCCCTCCACGGAATTCGAAAAGTGGTTATTCCGTTTTCCACCCGATGCTCCATCCGAACCACCCTCTCCTTCGTGTATGGAAGGGATAGCCAGATATCCCACTTCCTCTCCTGCCCATCCAAGATCATCTGGGTTTGCGAACGATTCACCCGAAGTCGACCAGTGAGCGAGTAGCAGAGGGGAATGAGGTGGTAGTGCAGAAATACTAGGCCACGAAAAGTTGTCTCCTCAGCAGTGGTTTGTTCCGGGAAGACTGAGAAAGAGAGGAGGGTTGGTTCGCTTATGATTAACGGTACCCAATGCAGAGGATGAAGCGTTATAAACAACGGAATAACGCTGTTTATTAGACCAAAGAAACGGCGAAGTCCGGCTCTCCCCCCCCCCCCGAGGGCTAAGGGCTCCCTACCCATCCGCCCATTAGAATAGTAGGGGCAATCGCTTTTGCTCAATTATAGAGAAACTAGACAGATAGGCAATATAACGGGGACCTTCTATTCCCACCAACCCCACCACCCAAGGCAGACCCCACCACCCAGGGCAAACCCCACCGTCCAGGGCCCCAACCCCACCGACCATACCCGCGGACCCCACTGACCATACCCGCCTTAGGTCGGTGGGGTCCGCAAACCCCACCATCCAAGGCTCCGCCACTATCCATATTCGCCAACCCCACCAGAGCTTCGCTCACCGACCATATGTGCCTTACCCACCGACCAAAGTAACCCAACCCCACCGACCCTCGCCTTTGGTCGGTGGGTTACTTTGGTACCGACCTAAGGAATATATGGTCGGTCCCGAAGGGCTGGCATTCCCGACCTATTTGCCTTAGGTGAGCGGTTCAAAGCTCGGGCGGTGTTTCTCTGCAGGGCGGTGGGCGGAGCCGCCTTAGGTGGGCTTCGCCCTGGTGGGGTCGGGGCGGACCCCACCGACCTAGGCCCCAACCCCACCAGGGCGAAGCCCACCGCCCTAGCTTCGCCACCGCCCTATATTCCTTAGAGGGTGGTTAGGAGCCTCGGTCGGTGGGGTCCGCCCGCCTTTGGTCGGTCCCAACCCCACCGCCCTATATTCCTTTGGGGCGGACCCCACCGACCAAGGCATCCGCCACCACCCAAGCTCCTAAGGGGAGGGTGGGAGCCCTGGCGAATTGTAGGGGGCGGGTGGGAGGGAGCCCTTAGAATTGTAGGGGGGTGAGGTAGATTATTGTTGAGTTGCTCCGCCACCACCCATAAGGCCAAAAAGGAATATAGGTCGGTACCAAGGGCCCCGCCTATCTCCCACCCCCCCGAAACCAACCCCACCGACCCCACCCTACTATTCTAAGGGGCGCCTTGGGTGGGGGGACTGCCAGGGGTTGCCTCCCACCCAAGGCGAATATGGTCGGTGGGGTTTGTTTCGGGACCGACCCCACCCTACTATTCTAAGGGGCCTTGGGTCGGTGGGGTTCATAGGCGTGCCTTCGGCGCCGACCATATTGGCCTTAGGTGGGGTTGGTTTGGTACCGCCCAGGCTCCGCCCACCCTGCGCTGCGCCACCACCCAAGGCCCATCTCTATATCCTCCCACCCCAAGGCAAATAGGACGGTACCAAGGGCGTATCTATATCCTCCCACTTCTAGAATCTACCTCCCGGGGGGGCCGGGAATGGCGAAGCGCAGGTTCATCGGAATTTAGGCGGAGCCCGAGAAAGGTGGGCGAAGCCAAGGCGAATATGGTCGGTGGGGTCAAAGCCTTATAGGTCGGTTAGAAGCAACTCAACAATAATCTACCTCTAAGCAGGGGGGGCCTCCCACCCGCCCTTCGGGACCGACCTCCCTATTGCCACCCACCCGGCCCTTCGGGACCCGCTATAGTAGTTGCCAATATGGTCGGCTGCCGAAGGCTGTCTTAGGGCATGGTCGGTGGGGTTGGTTAGGAGCCTCGGTCGGTGGGGTCCGCTCTCCATCTCTATATCCTCCCACCGAATAGAATCTACAATTCTAATGGGGGGTGGGGGGGGGGCCGGTGGGGTTGGGGCCTTTAGGATGGTGGGGAAGGTGGCCGACCCCACTAATATTTGCTTTCCCCACCGGTGCACCATAAGGCCAATATGGTCGGTGGGGTCCGCCTCTGCAGGTCGGTGGGGTTGGGGCCGCTACGGATGGTGGGGTTGGGGCCCTACGAGTAGGCAGGGGCCGTACGGCTATAGATGTCGGGTGGGAGGAAGATAAAGTAGGTGGGAGGGAATTATAGGAAAGGGTGGGAGGAAGGAACATGGGTGGGAGGGCCCCTACTATTCTATGGGCCGGGTGGGAGGAAGGTAGTTGTGGGGGGGCTCCATTCTGGGCGGTGCGGCCCTCTCCCTCCTCGTCCAGTGCCTCCCCCTCCCCCGCCAACCCCCCTACCCTAAGGAATATAGGTCGGTCGCGAAACAAACCCCACCCGCTATAGTAGTTGCCAATATGGTCGGCTGCCGAAGGCATGCCTTGGGTGGGAGGATGAAAGTAATGGCGGCCCTACCTCTATATATATATATAGATAGATATATATAGATAGATATATCTATTCGAGAACATAAATGAAATGCCCTATCCCATTGATAGCAAGAGCGCATAAATGACCTTCGGACCGTGAGGGGTTTAGAGAACAATGTTTTTTCTATGGACCGATGTCCGCGGATCTGGAAGAAGAGGATCGGGGATATGCCGGTAATGAGAAGGAGGAACCGCCATGAAAAGATTCCTCGTGTAGAATCCGTAGCAGGACTATGAACGGAAGCTAGCAATCCGGACCGTACCAAAAACGTTCCTAAGACACGGCATGAAAAAGTAACAATATTGGGGAACGAGGTCCAGAGATAAACTTTGGGTAGAATGACTGGATGAATACGAGCTGTGGCTAATACCCAAGGCATGGGAGAAGCATTTTCCACGGGATCCCGAAACCACCGGCCACCCCGACCCAATTCATGATGAGCCCACCAACTCCCTGGCAAGATGCCCACGGTAAAAAACCGCCGACGTGTCGGGATCCGAATTCGAATTCGTTCCCGGTCCCTCTTCGGGTCGGAGACCACTGTGTTCGCGCCGGCGGTCCGACATAGAGTTCCTCGGCCTATCGGCCCCCTACCTATATCTGGGCCTCGACCGCGAACTACAAATTCGGGTTGGGTGGCCCCTACTATTCTAAGGGAAGGTGCCCGGGTGGGGGGTGAAAGTTCGGGTGGGGGGGAATTATAGTTCCCCGGGAGAGGGCGAGCAGAGCACTCGACCACACCACCACCTATTGATTGGCCACCTGTTGATTGGTACTGGGTGAGAAAGCCCCCATTATAGAGAGGGGGGGCTCCGACGCATCCGGCGGAGCAAAGCGCTCCATTCCCTTCCCTCTGCATTGGCGAGTAGAGTGCCACAATCCCATTCATCATTTTGTATATACATAGGCCAAAGCCCATAGCACTGGCGACGTCTCCGGCATAAATGCAAGGAGGGTGTATAGCTAATACGGGATCTTGCAGAACGGGATTTGATTCTGCAAGCGATTCAGTACGAACGAATGAATTCCGAACAAGAGGATTGGAACTCGCCGATGGGGAAAGAGGGGAGAACAGAGCAATGCCAACAGCTCCGGAAATCCGCTGTTCGGCTCTCTCTTCGGCATCTCGTGCCAAGTGCAATACCCTATGGATAGTAGGCGTCGCCCCCAGGCCGCTACGCGCGGACCTTATATAGGTAGGGGCTCGCGAACCACCGGAGCCCCCGCGGTCAAGCAGCGCATGAAAAGGGCCCCGGCGCCCTATCTCTATATTGCGGTCGAGCAGCGCAGAAAGCCTGTTCAAAGTCCGGTTCCTTCCCATCTCCCTTGAGGTCGACCTGCTCTCCCTCGATCTCCTCGTCCTATCGGACGAGTTCCTCGGCCTCCTAAGCCCCAAGATTAGGAGAGGGGCGGCCTCTAAAGGGCCCCCCCCCACTCTAAAGGGCCCCCCCCCACTATAGATAGGGTGGAGAGTTGCCCTCGACCCAACCCGGGGGGGATGGGATAAGTAGTTGGGTGGGAGGGAATAGAAGGGCCACCAACCCCACCACCAGGGCTTCGCCCACCGCCCGATAAACACCGCCCTGCGCTTCTTCTCCGCCATTCCCGACCTGCGCTTCGCCATTCCCGACAAACCCCACCCGCTATAGTAGTTGCCAATATGGTCGGCTGCCGAAGGCATGCAACTAACTGTGGGAGGATATAGATACGCCTTAGGTCGGTGGGCGAAGCCCTGGCGGTGGCGAAGCCCTGATGGGTGGTGGCGGAGCTTGGATGGTGGGGTCCGCCTCGGGTGGGAGGAGGAGGTAGAGGCGGAGGCGGAGGCGGGGGCGGGGGCGGTCGAGCGCACCCTTAGAAAAGTGGGGGCCCCCCCCCACCCTCTTATATAGTGGGATAGGTGGATAGTTCGCCCCTTCTCCTCCTTGCGGCCCCCCCACCCAAGGCGGACCCCACCACCCGAGGCAAACCCCACCGACCGAGGCTCCGCCACCACCCTAGCTTCGCTACCGACCATATATAAGGCATATAGGGCGGTTGAGCGGTTAAAAAGCTCGGGAAAAGCGGTGTTTCTCTGCAGGGCGGTGGGCGAAGCCCTGGATGGTGGGTTTGTCGGGGCCTCAGGGCGGTGGGGTCTGTTATAGAGTAGGGCGGGGGCCAAGGTTCGTGCCTGTTCAAAGCCATAGTTTCTATAGGGCTCAGCCCCACTACCACTACTTTGTCGTTGTTCGGGCTTCACGGAGCTCGAGACGAAAGAGCAAAAAGTCGTTTCCCGGCCTCGTTCTGATACATTATGGGGTTGGACCCGGTAACGAAAGGGGAATCCGTAAAAACCTGGGATCCGACACCGTGGTGGAATACTACCCTCGTGATTAGACCATGTCCCTGGGATTTGATAGAGCAAAGGTGCATTGGCATTGGAGTTGGTGAATACGTTGTAATTGGGAGAGTTGGAAGGAGTATGACGGAACGAAGGACCAGGGAGAGAAAGAAGAGTGCACAAAAAGTGGGGTGAAGCACCAAACGCAGGTGGTTGTTTCCTGTCGTAAGCGAATGCAACGGAAAGACCCGGAAGTAACAGATAATGGCACAATTCATTTACTGACGTTCTTCCGTGTTCATTCCCAATCCCTGCAACGGAACAGAGTGTATTCCCGAAACCCCTACAATTCTATGGGCAGCCCTGCAGGAGAGAAGTGATTCAAGGTCCTTTGAATCGTATCAGTCGTATTCTTGAGTTCGGAATGAAGAGGAGGACCCCGCTACTATAGTAGTTATAGTAGGGACGCATAGGGTTCAATAGGGAACTATAGAAGAAGGGGGGGGGAAGGTCCCGAAGGGGGCGGGCGTAGAAGGCCTCTCCTTCTAGCCTCTCCTTCTAGATCTCATCCCCCCGAAACCACTCAATCGGTTTGAAGAATTGCTATCTCCTGGCCGGATCCCGACCCCTAATAAGATGATTAGACGGAGCCCCTTTGCCATAGTAGGGCGATCCATATCAAAAGATCTGGTATGCACATCTGGGTTTCGATCCCGATCTAGATAGATAACTGCATTTGCCTCTGAAGCACCATGGTGGTGCTTTTGCTCGGTCCATTCCCAGGTGTGCATACATAAGTTGTGATGTTCCGTCATTCCGGACCATCAATTCATTGATCAACTATAGTTCTCGCGGACTACTCTTCCCTAGAAAGAATCCCCACCCCGTCGTTTTGTCGACGTTTTCTTTGGGGTGAGTGGGAGGAGAAGACTCATATGACTGTGAAAGTGACCGGCTAACGCTATAATAGTAGGGCCCGGGGGATCATGTTACGTATTTTCTATGTTACGTATATAATCTACCTTTATCTACCGGTCGAGTGCATTTCAGCTATCTCCCAACCCCTTATTAATTCGAATTGCGAGCAAACCGGCCGGGGCATTCAGACAAGCAGGATTCCCTATCAGACCACCAGGATTCCATACATGAACGAAAGCAGGAGTCCTCTCACTCAGAATCAGAACGCACGATTCTTCTCAGAATGCCGACAGAGAGAGTACTCCAGTTGTTCTATACGTAATACACCCAACTATCTATACCCAGGTTGATCAGATTATGGCGACACTCACACTTGAACCAACGCAGGCTTCGCCCACCACAAACCCCACCGACCTGCCCCGACCCGCTATAGTAGTTGCGAGTATGGTCGGTCCCGAAACAAACCCCACCGGCCCTTTGCCATAGTAGGGCGGGTGGGTCGGGCCCCTCCCCTTTGCCATAGTAGGGCGGCTGGCCCTACTATTCTAATGGGGTAGATTCTAGAAGGCGGGAGCCCCCCCCTACTATTCTAAGGTGGCAAAGGAATCAGCCTGCTATTCTAAGCCTACCTTAGCCCCCCCTCCCACCCCCCATTCTAATTGAGGAAGATCCCTACTATTCGGCTGGGGAGGGGCCCGGGGGGGAATCATAGTTGTAGGGCTATGGTAGTCGGTAGATTCTAGTGAGTTGGCCCGGGTCGGTCCCGAAACAAACCCCACCGACCCGGTTGCGAATGGGTCGGTCCCGAAACAAACCCCACCGACCCCACCCTACTATTCTAAGGGGCGCCTTGGGTGGGATGGTAGTCGTTTCTCACAATGCATGTTCCGTAGAGAATCCTCAACCCCACCACCCCCTTCGCCTTAGGGTTCGACGATTGAAACCCCGGCTAAATCATTCCTTCCCACAGGGGTTAGCGATAGCGGAGGTGAAGGATGGATAGCCTACAGGGGGTGAAGGATGGACATTCCGAACAATCCTTATTTCTGCCTTCCTTCCATCCAGTTAGAGTTGAGGATGGTAACACCTTCCGGTTGAACGATAGACTAGCCAGCCAAACAATACCAGCTTAACTATCCAGCCAACCGGGGCCATCGACTAGTTTTCTCTATCCCTCCACCCTATCCGAGTTAGTTGACTTCCTTCCATCCAGTTAGAACATCCATCCTAACTTCCGAACAATCCAACATCCTTCGAGAAAGAGGGAGTAGAGCACGAACCCATCTTCCCTTGAGCCGAAAGTAGGAGCCCAACCAACTCCCTTCCAACCGGGTGAGATTCGATCCCAGGATAGAGAAGACTTTCTTGAACTCGGACCATCCATTTTCTTTTCTGCTGGCCATAAGGCATTACCCATTACCGGAGGGGGAGGGATGGCAATTCAGATGCCGTTACAATAGCTAGTCGTTGAGGACAGGTAATGCATGAAAGCATGCTCAACACACCCCCTGAACAGTTATCCGAACCAGGGTATCCTTCTTTAGTTGTCCTCCCGGGAAGCTTGTCCTCCCAACGGTAATGAAGTCTACTCCCTTCCATCCCCCACCTCCGGTTGAGACTAACTACCGGGATCTCACTACCGGTTCATCGGGATCTAACTACCGGGAACAATCTCACTCCCTCCTAAAGCATGCTCCTTAACCCAGGGAGTTATTGTCTTGCCTCCCACCCACTGGAGTTTATGCTGGCAACTATAGTTTCCCACCGCCCCTACTATTCTATGGTGGAGGAGATAGGAATAGACTCCTTCATCAACGACCTGAACTGAACACAGCTGGACCGACCTAACTACTTCTATTTTGTTACCTTCCTTCCTTCCTGTTCTCACATGATAGGATGGGGGCGCGCGCCTTCAGTGGATCGACCGGTTGCCCTCCTAACGAACAATCCAACAAGCCGGGTGTCCCTCTATCCTTCACCCCCAACTATGATTCCCTCCCACCCAGAGATAGTTGAAGGCCTACCCACACCCCTGCACGGTGGGGATTCTAGTTGGACCTGGGCTAGCCTACACCCCTGCACGGATGGCCATGTTACGTAGAGAATCTGGTGCACCGGTGTTGACCGGATAGCCATAGGGGTGGGGCCCAGGAGGATAGCCGGAAGTTGCCTCCCACAAATAGAATCTACCTCCAATGCCACTTGCCCCTACTATTCTAAGGGCCCACCCCCTACTATTCTAAGGTCTAGCAGGCCCCTACTATTCTAAGGGGCCATGGCAGTGGGTGGGAGCCCTGGCCCCCCTACCCTGGCCCCCTACCCTGGCCCCCTACCCTGGCCCCCTACCCTGGCCCCCTACAATTCGCCAGGGTAGGGGGCCAGGGTAGGGGGCCAGGGTAGGGGGCGTGAGGTAGATTATAGAAGCGGGAGCCGGTGGCAAAGGCGGGTGGGCCCGTAGGCCCTTCATAATAATAGGCCCTTCATAATAATAGGGCGGGTGGGGGGGAATCAGCCGTTCCGGCCCATTAGAATAGTAGGGGGAGTTGACCACCCACCCCCCCTACTATTCTAAGGTGCAAGTGGTTCTCTGGCCCCTACTATTCTAATGGGGTAGATTATTGTTGATACGCCTTGGGAAAGCAGGCTAATTTAAGAGGGGCCGGGAGTTCTAGCGATAACTACTCGATCGACCTATTTCTCACTATCCGAGGGTGGAGAAATCAATGCGACGAGTTTGAGCAGGAATGGATAGAGATGCTGGTCCTCCTGAACTACTCGAGTTCAACTAGTATCGGTCCTACCTGTTCTCTGGGCGAGAAATGATAAAGGTAACTTTCCCTCCCCTAACTGAAACAAAGCGACTGGACAGAACCTTCCGGAAACAAAGGATCCAGGCAAAGGACTCGACGATTGGCATATTCCCATCTCCTATTTAGGGAGGCAGGGACCCATACTTATCTAGTTGAAACAGGGGGTGTTCAGTTCAGGCCCCTCCTCCCCGAGCATCAATCTAGAATCCGAGCATCAATCTAGTTTAGTTCTCCCACTGTCCTCCGGGGGCAAACCCCACCGACCATGCCCTTCGGGACAGTTAGTTGCATGCCTTCGGCAGCAAACCCCACCGACCCCACCCTACTATTCTAAGGGGCGCCTTGGGTGGGAGCCCTGGCGAATTGTAGGGGGCGGGTGGGAGGGAGCCCTTAGAATTGTAGGGGGGTGAGGTAGATTATTGTTGAGTTGGCCACCCGTAGGGGGGTCGGCTGCCGAAGGCAGTCCAAAAAACCCCACCGACCATATTCGCCTTGGGTGGGTGGCAATAGGGTTGGCCTCCCACCCAAGGCGCCCCTTAGAATAGTAGGGTGGGGTCGGTGGGGTTTGCTGCCGAAGGCAGGCAACACCAACCCCACCGGGGGTGGGAGGCCCCCCCCTGCAGGGAGGTAGATTCTAGTGAGTTGGGCGAGTATGGTCGGTCCCGAAGGGCTGGGTGGGTGGCAATAGGGAGGTCGGTCCCGAAACAAACCCCACCGACCTGCCCTAAGACAGCCTTCGGCACCGACCATATGGCAACTACTATAGCGGGTGGGGTTGGACCGACCCCCCTACTATGGCAAAGGCGTCTTTTCGTGGGAGATATAGTAGGAAGGTAATATAGTTAGCCGGGAGGGCTCCCGGGATTCTAGTAGGAAGGTTTATTATATTGCTAGCAGGCGTACATTAATAAAGGGTGGGAGGGAGATTAAGCGGATTAGGGGATCGTGGGAGCAAGGACGAGTATGGCTGACTGGTTCATCACTCGATTTATTGTAAGACGACCGACCAATCTATCTCCTCCCACCCACCCCGACTATCTCCGGCCCCTAAGGCACATATGGGTGGGCGCGAAGCGCGAATGGGCTATAGTTTCCCACCCTGCATCCCGAATCATAGTTCCCCTGCATGCATGCAGGGGGGTTCTATTGCCTATGGTCGAGTCTCGCCAAGAGCCTATCCTTATCAGTCGAGTGGATTCCATCCCCTACGGGGTGGGGTGGGGGCCCCGGCTACTATTGTTCGTCAGATGAGTGCCTAAAGGCCGATAATCACCTCCGCTCTAGAATTCCCCCCCGATGAACCGGGATGCGGCGTTGGAAAGGTGGGGAGAGCAGGATTAGTTGAGTCTGCCTTCTCCCACATTGAGTAGTTAGTGTCGGTTCCCCCGCTCCTGATGGAGGGAATGGTGTGTGCGGGTAAGGACTGATTGGTTTGGTTCACACCCCCCCACCCGTAGGGGCCCGGCTAGATAGTAGGGAGGAGGCCCTAGTAGGTTATCTACGTTCTAACCTTAAGCAACCGGGAACCAAGCAACCCGGGCCCCACCCTTTCTTTCTATAGTAGGGGCCCGGCTAGATAGTAGGGAGGAGGAGGTAGGGGTGTAGAAGAGAGTCTAGTGGTTAGTGGGAATATAGGAGTGTAGGGGCCCAAGGAAAAGGCTCCAATCTCAATTCAATGTTTGTTCGGGTTAGGAATCAATCTTCTCGCTTGATCCCTCCCAACGCCCTATGGGGGCTTTATATAGCCCCCTGCAGGGTGGGGGGGAATTCAAGTTCCGCTAACTAGAATCCCATCCCACCCGGAGGGCAATCTGAAAGAAACTACTTTCAATCTTTAGTGTTACGTATAGATCGATTTCTTGAACTCTCTCGAACGAACTCTCTCTGAAAGTGTCTTCCGATTCCACCTTCCACATGCCCGGTGGCACTTTCAATCTTTCTTTCACTTAATCTCTCAATCCGAAGCCTATATATCTATGGGCGCTCCGCACTCTATTCAAACAGGTTCACTAGCTCCGCTCTCCCTCCGGTAATCAGGTCCGAGACGATCGATATTCCCAAACGCCGCCTATATATCTATGGGCGGGGAACCCCCGGCAGCAGGAACCCCCTGGGGGGGGGCGGCCGGAACCTCCTCTGCAACCAATAATAGTCAGTTAGATCTAGCAAAATGTATCCCTATATTATTGATTGGAATCTCACTGAAACCTCACCCTCCTTACTCACCCGAGATAAAGGAAGGGTGAGGGCTAACGTCAGATGGGGGTTTTCCTCGACAATGACATCTGACAGAAGATAAGCAGTGCTTCCGACTCCTAATGCTACGCATTTAGCTCAAGCTGTCGACGGGCCGGGACCCTGAGGTCAGTGCATGTTTGCTAAGCGGATGTACGACTTTGGGTTTATCTGACAGATTAGCGTCAGACGTGTGTGCATGTGCATGAGCTTTAGCTCACGGTCGGCACAGGATAGGGAACAAGTAACTACGTACAAGCGCAAGTCAAGTACACACCACCGACTGGATTGTAACATCTCATAGTAACTAGCAACTCCTTCCTCAGAGCCGGATACAGCTAGGCCTTTCCCACTACTTAGTACTAGTGAACTGTGCTCATAAGATGCAGTGCTCCTTGGTTCCAAGTGGCTGGGATGCGGTGCTTCCGCTCTCGACCCTTGGATGGTGCGTTGGTTTCCACGCCGAGGAGTTTAGCTCAATCTGTTGATTAGCGTCAGTCGTAGTCGGTCCTAGGTGGCAAGGCGACGTTTAGGTCTATGACCGACGGTGGCACCTGGTATTATCCTATCTAAGTTAATCCGGCCCAACACCCCCTGCATGCAGGGGTGGGTGGGTGGAAAAAATCTATTACGAGCGAATCGATGGTAGAATCTAGTCATCTATTAAAGCATTCTTCCCATTGGCAGTCAAGGCAGTAGCGGTTACACCCCCGGTCCGCATTCTTCCCATTGGCAGTCGAGGCAGTAGCAGTATTCCATTATCCCGGTTATTCAGTCGTTCTTCCTTCAGTGCAACGGTTACGCTTATGACTCGAATGGGTTGAATCGAATCGGGGTTAATCGAATCTTATTACTATAGCTGATGAATAGACATCCTATTTCTAAACACGACTGGGCCCCCGGGAGGAAATAGAAATGTGAGTAGTAGGGGCCTTACCCCACTCCATCCAGGGAAACTCCAATATTGCTCCGAGCTACCGCTCACAGCAATGCTCAACCAATTCCATCATTGGCCGGGGCTCGGGGACAGAATTACGCAACCGAGGGTGGGGCAAGAAAACCATCTAACCGAGGGTGAGGGTGGGAAACTTTCTTTCCTCCCACCCGCCACCCACCCAACAACTAATCTACCGTAACCGGCCCCAACTGCCGAATAGCTATAGGGTTGGGAGAGATAGTTGTGGGAGTTAGCCGTTCTTAGTTCGATGTTACGTCTAGAATTAGTGCACCTAGTTGACCCGCTATAGTAGTTGCGAGTATGGTAGGGTGCGATAGGGGTGGGAACTTAGGAGGATATAGTGGAGTAACATGGGTGGGAGGATTCTAATGGCTATTCGGCTATCCGGGTGGGGGGGCCCCTACAATTCTATGGTAGTTGTTCCCCGGTAGAAACGTTGTTGGGGGGGTCCACATCTGACCAGAATAAACAAGTTGGCGTACTCTTCTAGTCATGCGAGCATGAAACTACCTATAGTCCTCATTTCCAACAGACCTTCACTCCTGAAATCCAGTTGGGTCGTCAGTACAGTAGACCAGCGACTCCACCAATCATATAACGTGTATAACACGGACTGCATTACTAGATACGTTATATGCCCCGGTGGGCCGCCCCTCTCTTCAAATTATTGTTCGATCGATGAGTGAGCGAAGCGAACCGCTCCCGGAAAAAACCGAGTCTCCGAAGCTTCCCCTCCGATGCCCAGGGGGGGCCCCTAGCTATATAACTCGGGGGCCCTATTGATGGTTGGCATTGAACCCACTATAGAAAGGTAGGGCGCTTAGTCCTGAGTAAACCATCCGATGCATATCCATCCAATGCATTCCGATACATTCCGGCATTGAACCCACTATACCTCTCCTCCTCCCACCCACCCCGAGGGCTCGACGGAGGATCTTCGTGATGGAGTCTTCATCTCCGATCCAGCATGTCTGTTCCGAACGCCCCGCCGGTAGGGCCCCGCCTAGACCTCTTCTCCTCCCACCCGGGGTGGAACTAAAACTCCCTCCCGGCTGCCATTGGAGGGAGGGGCGGCAATAGTTGCGGTCGAGGGCCCCATATCGGCTATAACGCATTGCTCCCATACGATTATATGGGGTTGGGAGCAAGCCGCTGTTCCCCATTCAGGTTTTAGGAAGATTCCTGCTAACACCAACACGATGGGAAGATTCCATTCATATTCATAGACTGGGGCTGGGAAGGGAAGATTGAACACGAGTGCCTAAGAATCAATAGGGCCATTTCCTGCTCACACTAACACGGTTTCCAATTACTCACCCGAGAGAAATAAAGGGTGAGGGGTTCCTGGGAAGATCCACTAACACGGTGGGAAGCCAACGACTGGTAAGAGACCGAAAGGGAGAGAGAGGGAGAGGGTCCTCGGGGGTGGGTGGGAGGGGGGGTGGGAGGCCCCCCCGGGAGGTAGATTATTGTTGTTGGGATGGGTGGGAGGGTGATTGTTGCGGTCGAGCACCACATCATCCCTCTATTCTATTATCCCTCTATTCTCTACGTGATACCAGTCATCGGTCGTATCACGTAATAGATGGATTACGGTAGATGGGTGGCTCAACCAACGGGAGAGCCCCCCTATCCACCCATTTCTAGAGAGGGGGGGCGATAGGACGAGGGGGAGGTGTAAGCGCGTAGCCACCTCTACCATCCCACCCCCCCCCGGAGAGCCCTCGACCAACGGGAGAGTACTCGATCGATAGATCGAGGAGGGCGCGACCAATTATTCTCTTCGGAGGCCCCCCTCTCAATACTTGCATTTATGCTCTCGACTGACTATAGGGCAGGCATTTCAAACTCGGCCGCCCGGCCGGTAGGGGCCTCCGCCTCTACCTCCTCCTCCCACCCACCCCGGGGGCCGCCCTAGCCCCCGCCTCTAATCTCTCTAATCCCCCTCTTATTCCCCCACTACTATAGAGAAGGCCCTAATTCAATCTAATAGGGGGGGTTGGGTTGGGGTCGAGGAGGGGGAGCACTCGACTGACGTTAGGTCGATGCCATAGTCTAGTCCGTTACCATAGTATGGCTATATAGTCATAGTAAGGTGGTCGAGGGGCATGCATTCATGCGAGATCGTCTGACGGTCGAGCCCATACCCAGATGCATGCAGTCACTTCAGTCGGTCGAGTGCCGCTACTATGGATAGGGCGGCCGGCATTTCCACTAACCGGTCGAGTGGGATTAATGGAACGCGGAGTGATGAGTAGAGTAATGGAAGGAGAGAGAGATTGGCATTGGCGCCTACAATCTATAGATCCGCCCGGGTGGGGGGGGGCTATAGTGGGGGTGGGGGCGGCTGGCCTGGCTAAAGAGTCTTAAAGATTGGAGAAAGATTGGATGGCCCCCACTGGCACTAAGGGATGCTCTCGACCAACTTTGATGGCACTCGTGATGACAAAACTCACCCCACCGCAGGCAGGCCAGGCCGGCCCCACCTATTGATTGGGAGATGGCCGGATGCAATGCAGAAGTGAAGGCGGATGCAGAGGTGAAGGTCGAGCGGGCCGGGTGGGAGGGACTATAGTTGGGACTCCGACAGTGCCTTCATTTCATTGAGTACCATCCATAAATGCCGTTGATTCCCCCTGATCCGATCCGAGTGCCAGTGCAGTGCCTTCATTTCAATAGATATAGATGGGGGTCGAGTCGAGTGCCCCATAGATAGGGGTGAGCGGTGAGCGCATCAGGAGGATGATTCTCCGACCTGTTATCTGAGGACCATCCGTTATCCGAGTGGCGCTGGATTATCCAACCAAACCTGTTAGTGCCGATTCTCCGAGTAATGACCATCCCATCCACAAATGGATTTCTCCGTTCGCTATCCGAGTGCTGCACTGCCAGGATTCTTGATTCTTAGTCATGCGCAGCGTAGCGAACCGGGCGACGTAAGGTCAACAATAGTTCTTCATTCTTCATTCGCTTCATTCGTAGAGTGAGGAGGCCGAGGGCTACTCTAGAATGGGTTGATCGGATCGATGCATTCGATATGGTGCTCTCTCCCGACGGCCTACTATATTAGTTAGATAGCTGAGGTAGGAGGGGGAGGGTCCGAAGGTGGCATGCTCCGGTTTGGTCAAAGCAGAGGGTCGTGGCATGCTTCGGTCTGATCGAAGGAGAGGTCTATATAGATCTCGGTCTCGGGGGCATGCTTCTACCAAAAGCGGACTTGAGGCCCTCCTTTCCCCTACCGCTTGACCTGAATCGAGAAAGTGCAACCCGGCTATCATTACAAACAATAGCTCAAGTCTCCCCTATAGATAGTAGGGCCCACCCACCGGAGCACTTAACATCCAGGCCGGATTGGGCGGTTCTTCTCGCCGAATCGAGCTCATTCTAGTTGGCAAGAACTCTATTCGTTTCTGTCGACCAACTTTTCTACCCCCAACCCACCCTTCGGATCGAGCAGTCCCGATCTTCATCTCCCTCCCACCCAGGGATCGGGCTAGACGCGACCGGACCATTATGCCATTGGCGCTTCCGAGCAGGATTAGCTTCATGCCAGTGTAGTGGATGGGAGAGGCTCTCTCGACGCCATTGGATATCAGCGGAGCGAGCGGGAACGCTTCTCAGCAGGTGCGAGTCGGGCAAGTGGAACAACTATTTGAAGCCGGGTCTTTAGTGCTTGGGACAACTCATAACTCTCCCTGATTCGCGTGGGCCGCTATTCCATCCTTTTCGCCGATCCATCAGTGACAAAGGGAGTCGGATAGAAAATTCTTTGGTTGTTCCGTCAGTCACACGTTCCCCCTCTGCTCGCCGCCGAGGCCTCCATTTCCGGTCCTCCAACCCGCCGCACTCTTTCTACCGAGCGCCCTGCGGAGGGAAGAATAACGGAACACCGGTGCTCCGGTTCGAACAGATACCTGGGAAAGCTGGAGATCGGCCAACTAGAATTCCCCCCCACCCGAATTTGATCGATTCCGCCCTTCGATAGATAGATAGATAGATAGATATATAGGGCCCTCCCGCCCCCACATTCTATTCCCAGTCGTCGGTGAAGCGGGATCGAATAAGGCCCGGGGGGCCCAGCCTCCTCCCTTCGAATGCAACACCCGGAGAGAAATCCGGGGGGATCATCGGGCAACCAAACCTGGTGGCGCCCATCATTCAGCAGCAGTCCGCTCGAAGCAAACTAGAGAAAGAGGGCCGGATTGAATAAAGCAGTGAAGCCGGGAATAATAAGAATGATAGGAAAGGGCGGGAGTTCTAGAGAGAGTATATCGTGTGAGGCGGAACGGCGATAGGTATAAACTCTCGAGGGAGCCGGTGCATTTCCCTGCCCACTCCCCTCCCTCCGTCCAAAAGAGAGATTCTTCAGGGAATGTCTTCGGGGTGGGGCCCAGGAGGATATACTGGTTGGCGAACAAACAACTGATCTTTTCTGGTTCCGAACAGTTCTTTCTTTCAGTGGCTCCGGGTTGGCTCAGCTCGGTCAGCTTCTCTCTGTAGTTCGTGCTTCTGTCCCTGATCTTTCTCAGCTCGATCAGCTGATTAGCCGGATGGATCATTCGGATGGGTAGGTCGATGAACAATAATAGTGCCAGAGGGGCCTTGGGTTAATCCGTACATGAGATGGGTAGGTGGGGTCAATCAATCGAGAGGTTGCCTCTCTTTGTTAGCCCGGTCAGCTGCGGTTAGGTTAGCTGGGTGAGGCTAGCCCTCTGGGCCCTTCGATAGTCTGGTTCTATCTCTCTCTCTCGGCTCATTAGCTCGGCCCGATGAACTCTGGGAAGGTTCGGCTAGCTCGGGTGGGTCCATTCTTCCCATTCACGGATTCGGGCCTCTTCGAGTACATGTCTCTCTCTCCCGGTCAGCTCGGCTGATTAGCTTCTCCAGTGTCTCTGGAGAGATCCGGTCGTTAATCCTTTTAATCCTATTGCAACTATAGTTCCCACCCAACCCTGGGACTAGAAGGTTCCCGGGTGGGAGGAGAAGTTAGGTTCCTTCCTTCCCTCAGCCCGGGCCATTCCCCGCCTCGTTCTGTCTGTCTCTCCGTCTTCGCCTCTCTCGGCAGTAATAAGCAGCATCCTGTAGGAGTTGCCTCCCTCCGGATCTCTAGGTTCTCAGCTCCGCCACCACCCTACTATTCCTTTAGGGCGGTGGGCGAAGCCCGAGAATGGGGTCGGCCAATGCAGGGTGGGGAGAAGTAGTTGGGGAGGGAACTAACTAACTGATTGGGAGCCCTCTATCTGGAATGGACTGGCATACTTAGTCATTCTCGCTTCCGCACACTGAAACGCCCGGTTCTTCCACAAGTCTCCGAACCAACCCTATCCACATTGATTGCTGGGGGAAGCACTGACATGACAAAGTCAGTGATGGGGAGAAGTATTCGTACCTATCCCACCCTAGGCGGACCCCACCACCCATATTCGCCTTGGATAGTGGGGTTGGGTAATGTGTAGAAAAGACTTTTCTACACATTACCCAACCCCACCCCCACTATTTGTAACGGCCGGTAACGGCCGACCCCACCTGCCCTTCGGGACCGACCCGCTATAGTCGTTGCGAGTATGGTCGGTCCCGAAGGGGCATGGTCGGTGGGTACTATTTACGGACCCCACCACCCCCACCCCCACTATTTGTAACGGTAACGGCGGACCCCACCATCCATACTATTGACCCCACCTAATAGCTTTGCGGACCCCACCATCGTAGTAGGGCGCTGGAGGAGCCTCTCCGCTCAATTCCGACCTGCGCTTTCTCTATCTCCTTCTCCTTCCATAGTAGTTGTTCAACCGGTGGTGAATACATAGCTGTAGCTGTAGCTGTAGTTTCACTATCTAGAATTCCTCCCTAGCCTACACCCCCGGTGAAGGAATCTGCAGGTTGTCCATCACCGGCTGAAGAAAGGAAGGTTCAATCAGCGAGCATCCGACCGTGGCCATCCTTCAGTGGGGTTGGCTAGCCTGGAGTTGGAGGCAAGACAGTTCCTGCCGACAAGGAATTCGGATAGGGGCACCCCCTTAGTTTCATTAGGGTTTATTTCCAGTTGGATTGGCCTAACTCACTGCCTACCCTTCCTTCACCCCCTATTCTAGTTTGGCTGGATAGCCCCGGTGGAGGAAGGAAAGGAAGAGAATTAACTTCCTGGTCCAAACAAAATAGAAGTGGTTAGGTCCCGAAGAAGCTGTGATAGATATGTCCGGGAGTTCTAGCCCTCAACTACAGTTATAGCCCTCAACGGCATCTGATCAGGGCCCGCCGGAAAGGAGTTCAAGGCCTCACTCACCCCCGGTTGGAGAGAAAGATAGGGACTCCTCAGCCGAGCCCTAACAAAGGTAGGAAGTGAACAAAGGTAGGAAGCGCCCATACAACTCTAATTGGAATTCAACAATTTCTAATCGGCCAACCGGTTACCCGGCCAGAAGGAGGAAGGTTACCCACCCGGCTCAAGGGAAGGCTTTCTTAGTTTAGCTCCATCGCCATCCATTACTCCTCGCTCGATCGGCCATCCGGGGGTTCAACCTCCATCCGGGGGTGTAGGGCGGCCACGGTGGCACCCCCGGCTAGCCTGGAGTTGGGTAATTCCATCCATTTGAAAGAACTCTGTTGGCGAGAAAGGATGGAAGCTCGTCGAAGACAATACCCTCTCTCTAGTCGTTGGATGGAAGCCCATAGAATTGTAGGGGCGTTAGGAGCCGGTTGTTCGAGAACACTCTTGCCTCCCACCCACTGGATGGAATATGCCCCTCCCTGATTGATTGCATGCTTTATTTTATCTGGTCCGAGCATCCTGGTAGGCAAGACAGTTTGTTTCTGTGCTGTCGATCCAAGGAGTTCAACCGGTGGTGCCAAGACCCCACCGGGGGGGTGGGAAGATATAGGGATTTGCCTTGGGTGCTTTAGCCGGGCAACCCGGCAAAGCTTTCTAGATAGGGCAGCAACCCTTTCTCACGAAATAGTTTTTTAGCAGTACTCCGTTGAAGTTACCGAGGGAGTAGACTATCAATGAAACAGGGAGGGAGGGAGGAGTTAACGTTATCCGGCTTGCCCCCCTGCAGGGGTTAAGGACAGTTAGGCTATCACGTATAGAATCCCCTACTCTTTTTGTTGGAACCAGTTAGGTTGAGTCAACTAGACTAATTATCTCTGGATAGTTGAATATTGCAATACTGGATAGGATGTTCTATCCATATTACATACGTTATAGAAGATAGTAGTTGAGGTTGGGTGGGGCCATAGCTTCCTAATCTAGCTCCGGGGGTTAGGCTAGGATGGGACCTGGAGTTCTCACAACTATTAATAGAACTGGATGGCCCTCGACTACCGGAAGTAGCTAGCTGTTGGAAGGAAGTAGCTGAACTCCCGGCCCCCTACAATTCTATGGGGAAGTGGAGGCAAGATCCAAATGAAAGCATGCTCAACTATCTGGCCATCCAAAGTTTCTATCCGGTTACTTCTCGAAATAATCCTTCACCCTCGGAACTCCATCCCACACGGGACTAAGAAAATCGACGATGGTGAGGCCATCCAACTCTTCTCCTCGTCGAAGAATGAGCTTGTTCAACTAATAAACAACTATTGTAGGGTAGTTCGAGCTTCGGCCGGCAAGAAAGAAAATGAAAGCAATTTCTAATCGGGGGTGAGGCCTTCAACAATCTCACTACCGGGAGCAGGCTTAGCCTTTCTCATAACTTCCAGCTGGACTCCTTGTTCGGAAGCAGGCGAGAATGTTAGGCCGAGGGGGTGAGCCATCCTTTCACCCCCAGGTGGCCCCGCTAGGACAAAGAAAGAAACGGGGAGCAGTCATTGAATTCTACCGGTCCAGAGAGAGAAGGAGTAGGGCAACGTCATATCCTCCCATCCTACCTGTTACACGATTGTTTGGCTGTCCCATCCTTAATAGAGTTTAGTTAGGCTGGGGAGGAGCCATCCAAAGTTTGAGTTAACAATTCCTTTCCTGCAGTTCAACCGGTCCTTCATCGAGAACTTCTGAACCCGGGAGTTCAAGAAAGTAAAACACTATAATGAAGGCCTGAACACCCCCTCTCTTTCTTACCGATAGCTAGAACTCTGCCTAACTAACTATAGTTAGGTTACCGGATAGAAGTGAACAAAATCGCGAGAAAGCAGTTCCGGAATCTGTCCATCCTGCGCTTCGCTACCACCCAGCGCTTACGCGACCGACCTGCGCTTCGCCATTCCCGGGCCCCCCCTGCTGCTTGGAGGTAGATTATAGAAGTGGGAGGCCCGTAGGGGGGAGTAGCCTCAGGCCGGAATTGAGCGAAGCGCAGGTCGGTCCCAATCTATAGCCTCCCACCGAATAGAATCTACCTCCTTATTCTAGCAGGCTATGCCTTCGGCACCGACCATATGGCCTTAGGGGGCCGGTGGGAGGCAACCCCTGGCAGTCCCCCCACCCAAGGCGCCTTAGAATAGTAGGGGGGTCGGTGGGGTTGGTTTCGGGGGGGTGGGAGATAGGCGGGGCCCTTGGTTTCGCTACCGGGGGGGGTGGGAGGCCCCCTTAATTAATGCCGCCTGCTAGAATAAGGAGGTAGATTATTGTTGATACGCCTCAGGTCGGTCCCGAAGGGCGAGAAAGCGAAGCGCAGGTGGGGGTTGGTCGAGGTCATTTATGCTCAACCGACCCGGGGCTCACTGCACTCATCATTGTTTATAAGATGGATACTCAATATCCCCCCCACCCACACCGGATCGGGAGGAATTGTTGTTGGATAGCAGCTGTTGTTGAATAGAGTTGTTGCCACTGAATCTCGTTTGGCGGTGAAGTCATATTACGTATCGAATATCCCCCGCCACACGGATCAGGAAATGACTTTTACACAGGCGAGATCACTCAATCCAGACTTCTGTCTAACTATAGTTCCGGATATAGATCGCTCAAATTAGGCCCTCCCAATGAACCGGCGAAGCATTGCATTCATAGCCGCCCGAGATGAGTTCGATTCCTTCCGCTAATGGATCAATCACAGGCGCTGCTGGTTCGGAACCGGGCAAGCTCGATTGGAATCCGAGGCGATCGAGAATTCTTCATCCGGGAGGCAACGTGTGTGGGGATGGGTGGGGGGTTAAAAGCCCTCCCACCCACCCCTTAGAACCCCCGGGGGGTGAGCTTTCTTACCTTCTGAGGTCCGAGGTCCGGCCTCCCGGAATAAGCTGAGATGGAGGGTCGAGTGTCTGTTTCCGCTTCCGGCTTCTTGCCTCGATCAAACGACCCGGGGATAAATGGCTATCGTTCCTCGGCCCATGATGGAGAAAATAGTCTTGATATCCCTGTCTTCTGCGGAAGCAGATTTTTTTACTTTTCCACCTGCAGATGGCATAGGTTGGGTCGATGTTGGCTTCTTCTCCTTCTTCTCGGTCAAGTCATATTGTATACGGATTAACAACGGCTGATGGTGATGGGGATTGACTCCGGTCCTCGCCGCGTACAAATGAGTAGGGGCATTCGGAGCGAGGGAATGATCACATCGCCATGGGTGGATCGACCTCCCCGCAGGCCTTACTATCGCCTCCAGCCATATACTAATTAGAAGGGTCGGGTCGTATCCGCTTGCCACTGCTTCCCGCTGCATCGACTATCTTCATCCGGGGGCCCCTCATAAATTACCCCCGGCAATATAGATTTTTTGGCCCCCTCTCTAATATAGTTGTAGATAGGGCCGGGGGTTCGCGAACCCTATTACTTTCCACATGAACACCCGGAACTAGCCGTTTAGTTCCCACATAACCGGGGTGGGTGTTCATGTGGATATAGAATAGGCCTCCCACCAACGGCACATTCCTCCCACCCTAGCCTCCCAACTACCCTAGAATAATAGGGGCCCTCCCACCCACCCCTGCAGGGGGGTATAGTTCCCCCCCTGCAGGGGGGGTCACTCGACATTCGAACCAGTCTCTTCTTCGCCTGACCACCTAGCCTCTTCTTCCCCAGCTGTAATCCCCGGAGATGGATGAGGGGCGATCAAACCAATCGGTGCTCGGTCCCTCGGCTCCTCAGAATAAGTCGTTTCGTGTACCCCGCTCGGGCTCTCTCTGCCCCGATTCCCTCTGTTTCCATCCCGGGTGGGGGGGAATTATAGCCCTCTCCTCTCCCTCTCTCTATGCTTCTCATTCGAGACCCGTAAGGAATCCACTGAAGCTATTGTGCACCCGACCTAACCCAAGGAGACATGAACAAGATTGGGGCCTATATATCTATGGGAGCCGAGATGCCTGGGATATCTTATTAGATTCACCACTGACTGATCATGGCGATACGAGCTATACTGCCCCACCTATAGATGGGTGGGAGTGGGATCCACTAGCTCCCGATAAAGGGTTATGGCCGAACCTTGTCTTGACTCTTGAGATCCACTCACCGGAACAATGATAGGAAAGGGCTCGAATTCGGATTGAAGTTCAATTATATAGAGGGGGGGGCATGAATGTTACGCCCTTCAACTAATATACCTCCACTACAACGGCATCTACCTCCCGGGGGGGCCGCCCATCCCGGGTGGGTGGGAACTATAGGGCGGGGAGGGAATCCCTTCTATGGAACTCCCACCCACCCCTTCGAGCTCGGAACGGTTATAAAGAATAGTTACTGCGATTGCCCACCCACCCAACAACTAATCTACTGAAGCAACAACTAATTGAAGAAACCGGCTATTAAACGGCATCTAGCATCTACCTCAACTAGAGTAGCGGGTGGGTGGGAACTATAGTGCTATCTATCTGTAGTTCGAGATCAATGGGGTGGGTGGATGATAGTTGGCATGTTACGTAGAGAATCTGGCGATGCCCAAAGCATGAAGACCGGGTTCAAGATTTCAAACCCCTTTATCCGTCCTATTCAGAGATAGTTGCTAAATTCCCACCAACTCAAATTCCCACCCTCCTTAACCCCACCGACCTATATGCCTTAGAGCCCCGCCTATCTCCCGCGAATAGAATCTACCGGGTTTTGGGGAGGAAATTTGATGCCCATTTGCGCAGGTTCATCGGTTAGAAGCACAGGTCGGAATTTAGGCGAAGCCCTGTTCATCGGTGGCGAAGCGCAGGTTCATCGGTGGGCGAAGCCCGGGTGGGAGGATATAGTGGGGGCCGTTGCTAGCCCCCCCGGGAGGTAGATGCCGTTGGAGGTAGATTAATCTGTGGGGATCTTAGTTCCGGGTGGGAGGGACTATAGTGAGGGGTTAAGGGCCTCCCACCCTGCAGGGTGGGGGTTAAGGGCTATTGTTGAAGGAACGACTATGGACTAAAGATCGAGGTTGGTCGCTCCGTCGATTGAGTCAGATGTTCATCGACCATTTCTCAATCCCCCGCCCCCCCCCTATATTGAAATTGGCGATAAAAAGGGCCTACCGGCTGGCACTATTGCCCCTCTACAAGCGCGCTCTGCCAGCTCCTCACGGAGCTGCGACTGCGGCTGCAACTGCACCTACAACTACAACTACTAATAGGGCAGGGGCAGGGCCCTAGAGACGGAAGGATGCTCTCATCAGACAGAACTCCGGACCCCGACGGAACCTCTTCCTTGAGGCCTCCTGCTCCCTACAAGAATAGATATAGGGGGAGACCCAGTAGCTCCAGGACCTACCCACTCCTCTATCAACGGAAGGACAAGGACAAGCACGCTCCGCTAGTTTCACCCAGCTCCCCAGGGTCTACCAATAGTCGCACTATAGTACTCCACTCACTATAGCACTATATAGAGTATGGCATGGCATCACTGCATTAACCACTCCACTCCGTACATAGTATGGACTGCGTCACTAGTACTGCTCTGTGGGGCAACCGCTTGATTGGGGCAGCATGCAGGGTGGGAGAACTATAAAAGCCCCCCACCCAAAGTAACCCACCGACCATGCCCTTCGGGTTCACCCGGGCCCCCCTGCTTGGAGGTAGATTATAGAAGTGGGAGGCCCGTAGGGGGGAGTAGCCTCAGGTCGGGACAGCTTCGCTGCCGACCATATTCGCCTTAGGTCGCGAAGCGCACCCCACCGACCATATTCGCCTTATAACCCCACCTTTCTCGCGCTTCGCGTTCTCCCGCCGGCCCCCCTGCTTGGAGGTAGATTATAGAAGTGGGAGGCCCGTAGGGGGGAGTAGCCTCAGGTCGGCCCCGAAGCAGGGCGGGTGGGAGGCAATAAGGCGGAGCCCAGGTCGGGAATGGCGAAGCTTGCCACCCACCCTGCATGCTTATTCTAGCTTATTCTAGCTTAATCTACCAAGAGCCCTACGGCAACTCTAGTCGGATGGTGGTGCCAATCATGTGACGTATATAGTATGGTATGGACTGCATCACTGTCTATAGCATGGACGATGGGTTCATCGAGGTTATCCCTCGATCTATCGAGTGCTCGGACGAGTACCGCGCCCTACCTCCACCCCCTACCTTTTCTATAGTCCCCTATTGAACCCCCCCCCCCTTTAGATAGTAGGGGGCCCTACTCTAACTAGTGCCGGGGTGGGGCTAGGGTAGATAGGCAGAGCCCGCCCCTACCTCTGCCTCTATAGTGGGGGCTGGAGGTAGGGCCCTATAGAGAGTAGGGCGCGCCGCCATCTACCTTTCTATGGCTCACCTCTCTCCCTATCGCTCACTCCTCTCCCCCCCTACTATAACTAGTGCCGGGGTGGGGGGGGTCGGCTAGTTCCCAACCACAAGCCACTTTTCTCTCCCATCCCACTTGAATCTCCCATAATATTTGCGGACCCCACCGGCCATGCCCCACCCAAGTGAGTTGGCAGCCTTCGGCACCCACCCCTACTCGGCCCTACTATTCTAAGGGGCCCCTTTACCACTAGGGGGGGGTCGGCTGCCGAAGGCAGGCCCCCGGACTAGAATCTACCCCATTAGAATAGTAGGGGGCAGGGGGGGGCCTCCGCCCCTAAAATTCTATGGGGCCCTACTATTCTAAGGGGCACCCCGGGAGCCCCCACTTTAGAATAGGGGGGGGGTCGGTACCAACCCCACTATCCCATTTGCCCTTGGTCCCCGGGGTTGGACCGACCTGAGGCGTATCAACAATAATCTACCTCCCTATGAACTACCATAGCCCTACAACTATGATTCCCCCCCGGGCCCCTCTCCAGCCGAATAGTAGGGATCTTCCTCAATTAGAATGGGGGGCGGCTGGTAGGCTTCTCCTAGCAGGCTGATTCCTTTGCCATAGTAGGGGCTCCCACGAATAGAATCTACCTCTTAATTAATCAGTGAAAAGGCGAATGGGTTCATCGGAATAAAATGAAGAAACCTGCTTCCCCTAAGACGTATCAACAAGAATCTACTGACTACCATAGCCCTACTATGGCAAAGGGGAGGGGCCCGAGGTGGGAGGGCCCCTACTATTCGGCTGGTAGGCTTCTCCTAGCAGGCTGATTCCTTTGCCATAGTAGGGGCTCCCGCTTCTAGAATCTACCCCATTAGAATAGTAGGGGCCAGAGAACCACTTGCACCTTAGAATAGTAGGGGGGTGGGTGGTCAACTCCCCCTACTATTCTAATGGGCCGGAACGGCTGATTCCCCCCCACCCGCCCTATTATTATGAAGGGCCTACGGGCCCACCCGCCTTTGCCATAGTAGGGGTTGAATTCATTAGCCTGCTAGACCTTAGAATAGTAGGGGGTGGGCCCTTAGAATAGTAGGGGCAAGTGGCATTAATCCTAAGCTAGAATAAGCTAGAATAAGGGGGGCCCGGTGGGGTCCGCAAATATTAGTGGGGTCTTGCCCCGGCTAATTATGTTACGTGCCTTTCTTTCCACTCAACTATCTAAGCTATAATTCCCTAGAATCCCCCCCCACCCGGCCCTCCCACCCTACGGGCCCTACTATCTATAGGGGAAGCAGACGGCCTATAGCCTATAGTCATGTTACGTATATAATCTAATCCACTTCAACTGAAATGGCTATGGCCACCGGGGGGCTCGCTGTCGCTCTTCATCCCCCAACCCCCCGGTGGGCGGAGGGTTGGTTAGTTCGCTTATCCTAGCAAGCTGATTAATTAACGGCACTTTCTCGTTGGGTGCATCCCCCCCACCCCTTTATAACAGCGGTTTGGATAGGGGTTCGGTATGATAGATCCCAATCCCCCCCCCCCACCCTTTTCTAATAGCGGTTTGGATAGGGGTTCGGTATGATAGAATCTATACCCATCGGTTCGGTCGAGGCCACTCCATCGTTCAAGTCTTGCGGGTCCCTTTCGTCTAGTGGTTAGGACATCGTCTTTTCATGTCGAAGACACGGGTTCGATTCCCGTAGGGGATATTGTTTTACGGGTCACTAGATCCCAGATAGATGATCTCGCTGCGAGATTGCTCTTTTGTCGTTGTGAGGAAAACAATTACACCCTCGGGGAACTAGAATTCCCCCCCCACCCGCCCGTAGAGGCCCTATAATTCCCCCCACCCGGATGTTGGGGTGGGGTGGGGGAAGTTGCAGTCGAGTGCCCTCGATAATGAAGCGGGCCCTCTCTCATTATCAGTCGAGTGGATTCCGGGAACTAGCCCTTCAAATAGTAGGGGGGGTGGGTGGTCAACTCTAGTTCCGGATGTTCCTGTGAGTCGAGTGTTCATCGGAACTACCCTGCGCTTCGCGACCGACCTATTCGCCTTAGGGGCCCACCCAACAACAACTAGAATTCCCAAGACCGACCCCACCATCCGTTGGCGGGCCTCCAACAAGAATCTACCGACTACCAGAGAACCACTTGCCCTTCAAATAGTAGGGGGCCCCCCACCCGGAACGGCTGATTCCCCCCCACCCGACCCACCTTATCCTAGCAGGCTGATTCCTTAGGACCCCACCACCCAATTCGCCTTTAGTAGGGACTCCCACGAAAAGACGAATGGGTTGGTCCCGAAGGGCCCGACTACCAGAGAACCACTATAGTAGGGGCCCTCCCACCCGGAACGGCTGATTCCCCCCCCCCTCAACTAATCTTCAATTAGAATGGGGGGGGGCGGCTGGTAGGCCCACAGAATAGTAGGGGCCTAGCAGGCTGATTCCTTTGCCATAGTAGGGGTTTAATTCATTAGCCTGCTAGCATAAGTGGGGTTGGGGCCCTGGGTGGTGGGGTCTTGCCCTGCCCGGAACTAGAGTTTCCCACCTGGGTGGGGGGGATTCTAGTGGCCGTTGGGGGGTTCTATTCCCTCTCCTTCAAAAAAAGCGAGTGGATTCCATCCCCAGACGAAGGATCAATTTCTCATCCGGAATGTTGGGTCCCGCCCGCATTTCCACCTATCCTCTACCCCAGCCCCAACGAATGACTAACAATTGAAGGGGTAGTTTTTTCTCCCAATCACTGGCATAGATAATAGTAGGCTGTCGATCGATAACCGAGGGGGATCTGGGCACGAGATAAGGGGATGGCCGGATGCAGCGAGAGGAGCCGGGTAACTGGGAGGGAGGGAGGAATAAGACGGTCCTTGCTCGGGAATTCTAGTTGGCAGGGGAAGAGAAGGAGATCGGCTCCATGAACTGCATGGCAAGGCGCTCCGGATCAATGACTCGTTCAGTTGCCTATCTATGCCCGAACCATCTCTCTCTCTTGTGCCGGAGCCGAGCCATGGGTTGGGACCGATCCCTCCCTATTCAATGTCTGGTTCCAAGCTCTTTTTCTTTCCAACCCCTGAATCAGAAGCTTACCCTCCCTCTTTGGTCTCCGAGCAAACTCCTAGAATTCTTCATTTTCGGAAGGGCCGAACAGAATAGCCCATCTCTTCCCAACTATTGACTCCTAAGTTCCCACCCGGGCATGTGTAGTATAGAACCTTAAAATAGTAGGGGCGGGTGGGTTACGGGAATTCTAGTTGGGTGGGGGGGGAATTCTAGTTTGAGTTTGAGTTGTGGGTGGGAGGCTATCTACGGGGGGAATTATAGTTACCCCTAGGGCAATCCATCAATCTCCCTCCTGCTTCCGCCCTTTGTTCCATCACTTCCCAATGAATGGTTGACTGGGTCGGCTTGCCCGGCTGGCCTGAGTTAGCTCCCTCTGTTTATCGAAGAGTATGCCTTCCCCGTCAGTCTGTCCATTGAACTTCACTGATGGAATGATCGGCTCAGTTCGTGTACTGGTTCGTGTACTTGATGGCTTAGCCATGTAGGTTTTCCGTCTATCCAAGTCAAAATGAATGTATTCCCCGGAATGAGTGAATAAGTCCATCGATCCAAGCCCGGGTGAATAGTGGCTCCTCATGTGGTTGATTTGCTTTAGCCCGTCGGTATCATAACCTACTGGACTAATGGACTAACCTCGACATGACTAACTTCCTTTGGAGCCGATGGAATAAGCTGCTTTACTGCGGGAATAACCAGTTGATGAAGCAGAGCTGGACTAACCGACTGACGAGTGGATGATATTCTTTGCCCGGGCCGCCTCACGTATTTCTTCAATCCCTCTTAATCAGTGGACTTAATCCGACCGCACCAACAAGTATATCTTCCTGAACTGGCTGGATATCTTTCTTTCTTCCGCTTCAACAAGGTGTTGGGCTTAATGGCCCTCTTCCGTAGGGACCCCCTATAGATAGTGGGGCGTACTTACCCACCTCCTTCCCCTTGTCCAACTAAATCCGGCTTACCGTATCTCTTTCCTTCTTCTAGACTAACCATTCCCTTTCATGGGGTGGGTGGGAGTAGATGTTGCCCCCCACCCAAGGCCCCTTGCGTGCTTCGCACCCGCCCCTAAAATTCTATGGGGCCCTACGGGGGCATGCCTTCGGCACCCGGTTGCCGTATGGGTGGCGCCGAAGGCTAGCCGGTTTGTTTCGGGACCGACCTCCCAACTAGAATCTACCTCACCTATAACTCCCTCCCACCCGCCACCCACCCGGCCCTTCGGGACCGACCCGCTATAGTAGTTGCGAGTATGGTCGGTCCCGAAGGGGCATGGTCGGTGCGGTTGGTGTTGCCTGCCTTCGGCAGCCGACCATATTGCAAACCCCACCGACCATGCCCCTTCGGGACCGACCATACTCGCAACTACTATAGCGGGTCGGTCCCGAAGCAGGGCGGGTGGGTGGCAATCAAGTTGTCCCGAAGGGCATGGTCGGTGGGGTTTGTGGCCCCGTAGGGGGGTCGGTCCCGAAGGGCAGGGGGGATGGTGGGGTCTTGCTCGACTCCAAGCATTGATAATTGGTACTGGAACACGATGAACGCCCAGCCGAACTCCTGCTTGAAATGCGCATTCCAGCCTTAGGGCACTGCTATTTTCATTCCCCCGGGGTGGGAACTTAGGAGGATATAGTGCTTTCTCTCGGTCCATCCGGTTTTGACAGCATCTATCGTAGATGAAGGTTTGGAATGTTCCAGTATTGATGTCGAAAGGCCTTTAGCTGCATCTCCAACATCATCCGAACCAATGGAACGGGTCATGGGAGGAACAAATAGAAGGTACTTGGGCGGATGGCAGAAGCGGTGATAAAGAATGAGGATAACGCCTTGTCGGAGCCCTGACCCCACCGGGCCCCCCCGATTCTATTTGTGGGAGGCCCCCCCCCCCTCTCTATAGTTCTAGCAGGCTGATGAATTGACGAGGTAGATTCTAGTTAGTTGGGCCCGTAGGGGGGTCGGTCCCGAAGGGCACCCCACCGACCATATATTCCTTAGGGAGAATGATTCTTTCTTCTTTCGATTCATCAGTTGGGTGGGGCTCAAATTTCCTCCCGGGGTGGGTGGGTGGAAATAGGGGTAGCCTCCTAAGTTCCCACCAACTAGAATTCCCGATGAACTGGGGTGGGTGGAAGATAGGGTGGTTGGGCAGGGAAGATCAAGAAAGCTAGCGAGATTTGGAATCATAGTTAGTTGCGGTGGGTAGATTATGAGTTGGTGCAGTTTCAAGAGTTTCATTCTTCCCACCATCGATCTCGGAAAAGAGAAGCAGCAGCAGATTTGATAAGCTAATCAGCAGAAAAGAGAAGCTAATCTGTTATCTCTAAGAGAAGCTGAACCCATGTTACGCCCTTCCGCTTAGAATAGTAGGGGCCTCCCACCCACCCCTATCCACCTTGCCATGACATGACGAAGAAGAGATCGATATCTGACACGCCCTACTATTCTTAGCCGTCCAAGATCGATCTCATCCAAAGGTAGGACACATTTCTCGCGTCCCAACGGGAATATATGGATGGTGCGGTTGGGACCGACCATATTGGCCCAACTAACTAGAATCTACCGACTACCATAGAATTTTAGGGGCCCGACCCACCCGCCTTAGAATAGTAGGGCCTAGCAGGCTGATTAATGACTCCCACCCCCCCCTGGTGGGGTCCGAAATATTAAGTGGGGTCGCTTTTATTAAGTGGGGTCCGCTTTTATTAGGTGGGGTCCGCCCAACTAACTATAATCTACCTCCCGGGGGGGGCCTCCCACCCCCCCCGGTGGGGTCAATAGTATGGATGGTGGGGTCCGCTTTGAGTACCCACCGACGGCATCCGCCACCACCCATGCCCTTCGGGACCGGTTATTAATTAGCCTGCTAGAATAAGGTGGGTCGGGCCCTACTATTTGAAGGCCGTCGGGCCCTAAGACAGCCTTCGGCCAAACCCCACCCGCTATAGTAGTTGCAAATATGGTCGGCTGCCGAAGGCATGCAACTAACTATAATCTACCGGGCCTCCCAAGGCGCCCCGGGAGCCCCCACTTTAGAATAGGGGGGGGGGTCGGTGGGGTTGGTCCCTGGGAGCCCTGGCCCCCTACCCTGGCGAATTGTAGGGGGCCAGGGGGCGGGGGCCAGGGTAGGGGGCCAGGGGGCGGGGGCCAGGGGGCGGGGGCCAGGGGGCGGGGGCGTGAGGTAGATTATAGAAGTGGGAGGCCCCCGGAGGTAGATTCTAGTTAGTTGGCCTGCCGAAGGCAGCCGACCATATTGGCCTTAGGCTGCCGAAGGCAGGCAACTCTATAGCCTCCCAAGGCGCCCCGTAGGGGGGTCGGTGGGGTTGGGTTGGACCAACCCATTCGCCCAACTAACTAGAATCTACCGACTACCAGCGCTTCGCGCCCACCCATATGTGCCAACTATGATTCCCCCCCCCCTCAACTAATCTTCAATTAGAATGGGGGGTGGGATATACTCGCCTATCTAACTACAATTCCCTCCCTCCCGCCCCTCAAATCTATTCTTCATTCGCAAGCTATGCCCCTACCTCGGTGGGATGAGAACTATAGTCTAGCAAGCGAGATTTCTGGGCAGATTATATACGTAACATGATCCCCCGGTCAACTATAGTTCACAGTCATATGATCTCAACTTTTTCTCGCCAGATCTTTGACCCTCAGTCCTCATCAGTCAGGGCCGGCCCTAGCCCTAGACTTACGGACTAACGGATACCGGATAAACTTACCCATACCGCATACCGGACAGAGGCAAACAAACCCCGCAATATAGAGATAGGGGCTGGAGACAGACAGAACGCCCTACTATTCATAGGGCCCAACTCCACCCCCAGCAGACCCCCTTACCGAGAATCAAACCGACCTTGCCCAGCCCCTACGCCAACTATAGTCTCCCACCCAACCCGAACTATCATCCGAGGGACAATACCCCCCACCCGGGTGGGAGGAGGGTAGGGCAAACCCCTCATCTTGACTTCGTGAAGAAGAGTGTTTCCCCTCGGCAATTCTTCCACTTACTATGGGCTGGGTACCGGCTGCATGGTCGGTGCGGACGAAGATTGAGTATCTGGTATAATAATGAATTGCATGGACTACTACTAGAAAGCTTTCTTCTCCGTGCCTGCGCCAGTCAGAACAATTAGAGTTCGCCACATATAATAGATTGCATATGCCGACGAGAATAGGAAAGGGGCCTCCTCCCCGTCCCAATACCGCACAAATAGCGAGTGTCCGAGGCATTAGAATATATACGGTTCCAATCTGGTCTAGCACTGGTGTAGTGACTAACTTCTCCTTGATTGCTTGAAAAGACTCGTCACATGCACTAATCCATACGAAATAAACGCCGCCCGCCGTCTTTGGTGAGTAGTTGATATGCGGGGTCGAGCTATTTGACTAAAGTACTTGATGAATCGCCGATAGGATCGGCCGCCTCGGCCTCCCACCCACCCCGGCTGCTAGTATGGTTCTAATTGGAGAAACCTCCCTCGCACAATAATATACCCGGGGGGGGTGGCGTAATATAACTATAGGGCGGTGGCGCCCGGGTGGGAGGGAATTAATAGTTAGGCCCCTACCATTAACGGGGGGCCCTTTTCCCTCCCTCCAACGGGTAGGGTGGTGGCGGGGTGTTCAGGTGGGAGGATATAGGACGGGGGTGTGGGAAGAGAACGGGTTCGATGTTACTCCACTATATCCTCCTGAACACATGAACACCCCCCCCCCACCCCCCATTCTAGTTTTCTATGGGTCTAGTTGACCTAAGACGAAGGGGGTGGTGGGGTTGAGGATTCTCTACGTAACATGGGTGAACACGGGTGTTCATGAGGGAATTTGAGGGCGGCCATCCTATTGAACCGTAGGTGAAGGACGGGTAGGGGTAGGAAGGGGGGAACTAGAGTAGTTAACTAGCCCAACTACCTGCTAACCCGGGGGATGGAAGCAGGGATAGCAGGGAAAGCAACCTCTGACCGGGGGTGTGGGAAGGGAACTACTATATCCGGTCCATCCTGAACCGGGGGTGAGGATGCCAACCTGCCCTTCGGGACCGACCCGCTATAGTAGTTGCGAATGGGTCGGTCCCGAAACAAACCCCACCGACCCCACCCTACGGGGCGCCTTGGGTGGTGGGGTCCGTGTTCATGGGCAAGGAAGACACTTTCTTTTTTCTGTGAGAAAGACATAGTCCTTCACCGGTTCATCGGGGGTGTAGGCTCCGAGATAGTATTACCAGATAGGAAGCTAGTTCCATCCTTCCTGGAGATGCTAACCCATCTCACTAGCCGGAAGTAACGAGTTGCCAACCGGACCGTGGGTGGGAGGTTATCGAGAAGGTGGTTGCCCCACTTAGTTGAGACTGAGGGTGAACCCCAAGCGAGAAAGGAATACTTTATTGTTAGTTCATTACCTCGGCCTGCAGGGGGTGGCAATATTATCTCCCATCTCCAAGATAGAGAAGCCGAAGCCCGACCATCTCCTATTTGTTTTCAACCCGGGGGTGGAGGTAGGTTAGGCTGGGGTAGTTATCCATCCGGGTGGAGGACAGGTGAGAGAAGTTAACACCTGTAGTTAGAGGAAGGAAGGGTCGGGGGGTAACAGAGACGAAGTTGAGGAGAGGAGGAAGACAATTTGTTAGGGGGAAGGAAGGTGGTGCAGAAGGTTAATACCACCTCCGGTTTGGGTTGGATTGTTCGGCCTCGTTCATTAAGTAGGTAGGCAACTATTAAGAGGTAGGGCGGGACTGACTCCCATCCAAAGTTTTCTACTGTTACCGATGAAGAGCTACCGATACTGTTACCGGAGCATGCTTTCATTCGGTCCAGCTATAGAAGGTGTTATCTCACCCATCAGGTGTTATTTTTGAGAGAGCGAACGAGAAACAGATGAAGAGCCCAGATGAAGAGGCTGCATCGCAATGTTACCATCTCCTTCATTGTCATTGGATTGTTCTCCCTCGTTACCCTACCCTTACTACACGTTCAGGATGGAACGGTGGGAAGCTATAGTTCCTGATCCACGGGAGGGAATTCAAGTTGCTGCTAATCGTGTGTAAGGACTAGTGAGATTTCTATAGCCGTTCAAACGTTGATTCCCCCATGAACACCCGGATATAGTTGATTAACGAATGGGAGGAGCCCCCCTTCCTTCCGAACAGCCCGCTCTGAAGCTGAGATAGGAAGTTAGGGCCCCGGCCCGGTATATTAATTGAGTAGAGAATCAACGTGTGCATAGAGAAGTTGGATTGGCCTAACATTCTCAAGGGCCTGTACCATCCAGTATAACGGGGAGGGTTCAGAAGTTCTCGATGGGAGGGAGGGAAGGTAGCTCGAGCTATAACGAGTTGCCCTTCCTTATTTATTCTAGTTGTTGAATTCGTTAAGCCGGCTTCGGCTATCCGGGAATCACTAATCGGTAGCTCCGGGTGTGGGTGGTTAGAAGCTGCCCTACTATTCTAAGGCGATGCTGAGATAGAAGCCCCATCTCCTTCTGAACTCTTCGGCTCCCTCCCTCGTTATCTCCTGGCCCATGCTTTCTTTCTATCTGCTAGCTACCTGTAGTCCATCCTGCCCATTAGAATAGTAGGGCCGTCTGTATAAGCTGATAAAATCCGGACCATCCAAAGTTTCTATCCAGAAGAGCCCATGCTTTCATTTTCTCAGCATCCGGAAGTGCCCTATCCCCATAGAATAGTAGGGGATTAGCCGGCCTACCTTTCGAAGAGGAAGGAAGGACCCCACTTCGACCGTGGCCATCCTTTACACCCCCGGTTTTCACTCCTTCAACTAACCGGCCATCCGGGAGTTCACCAATCAATTTGTTTTGATTGTCCGGGAGTTCACCGGCAATAACTTTCTTTCCGGAACTCCCTCCCCAACTGCCGAATAGTAGGGGCTCTACTCGGTGGCTACCCTGGCTTAATCTCTACTCGGTGGCTACCCACCGTTTTCCTACAGTCTAATTTGATCCCTTCCACACCCCCGAAGAACCGGTAGTTGATTCCCACACCGGAGGTGAAGGATGGAGAGTTGAGTGAAGGAGCATCAGCTGGACCATCCTTTCTTTCTTCTCGAGAAAACCCGTGAGGGCAAGGATAACTTTCTGCCGGGGCAAGATCTTCGAGGGAGGAGTTCTCACAACTATAGTTCAGTTCACTCCCTGGAGTTGGAGTTCACCAAGACAGTTCCTGCCAGAAGACAAGGAATTGGTTTCTTTCCTGCTTTGTCCATCCTTCAGAGACCCGGTTGGATTGATTGGCCGGTGCCCCGAGGGAGTAGACTAGTTAACTCCCTGGAGTTGAAGGATGGATGGCCCCTACTATTCTATGGCGGAAGGAAGGAAGGTCCTCCGGAAGGAAGATTGCCTAACACTAACGCCCCTACAATTCTATGGGCTTCCATCCAACTATACGGTTGTTCGAGAACAAGGATCTCATTTCCGGCTGTTCACCTGAACCGGTATCAAGTTAGTTATTTATCGCCCAGAGAACAGGTAGGACCGATGGACTCGATAAAGTAGCCCATAGAATTTTAGGGCCATAGCCCTACTAGAATAAGGGGAGGGGCCGATGGAAAGAAACTAGTTTTCTAGTTATAGCTAGTCGATGCCGGTGTTAACTCAACCGGAAGGCCCTACAATTCTATGGGGCTCCAGACAAGTTAGGAAGGATGGATGGTTGAAAGGCCGGCCGGTTCAATCAGCAGGAAGGTCTTCCGGAAGGAAGGAAGTAGATTGATTGGGCTGGTTATGGGATAGTAGATAGCAGCAGGTTAGTTCAAGTCGGCTAAGCAGGTTAGTTCAAGGAGTTCAACCGGCAACAACAACTCTAATAAGGCGTTCGGGTCGATGGATGCAATCGGCAGGATAGGCCAGCCAAGAGAAAGGTATTAGGACAGGACAAGTTAGTTACATCTATACAGTTGTTACTTTCATCCGGGAGTTCACCAAGACAGTTTGTTCCCATCCATCCGGAAGGCCTAACTGACCATCCTTTGTTTTCTACTGTGCCCCTCCCTGATTTATTGCATGGAGGCTTGGGCTCCTGGATTGAAGTGTGAGAAAGGCTATCTACTATTGTCCCCCACCGGCTAACTCCCTAGCCCTCAACGGCATCCCCATAGAATTGTAGGGCGGAGGTGTGGGCAAGCGGGTGTTCATGAGGGAACTATAGCTCTATAACTTTCACTCAGCCTTCACTCAACACCCCCGGGCACAATAATCTTTCCTGCTCCATCCTTTATCGTTTGTTTGTTACTTTCATCCTGAAGACCATCCATCCTTTGTTCCCATCCATCCATCCGGATCCTTCCTTCATTCACCCTCGGTTACTTCTCGAATATGGATTGTTCTTTCTTTACTGCTAATAGAGCCATCCTTCTTCACCCCCGGTTGAATATACCGCTAGCTAGAACTCCCGATGCAGCTGGGGCTGTAGTTAAGGGAGGAGGGCCCCACTAATTAGTTAGGCAAGCAACTAAGTTAGTTAGGCAAGCCCAGAGAAGGTAGTTCAGTTCAAGTTATTCTCGTCCTTCACCGGTTTAGGGCTCCCCCAGAGAACAAAAAGGTAGGTAGGACCGATGGAAACCCCAGAGAATTTGAGGGAAGAGTAGTTCTATTAAATGAGGAGTTTATCGTTCGCTCGGGAGGGAGTCCGCATCCACAATCGGATAATCGTAACTATAATAAGGAGGGCAACCGGTAGACAATTAGGAAGGAAGTCAGGAAGGTTACTTAATTAATCAGCCCGCTACCGGTAGGGGGCAATGAGAAAGAAGTTGTCTCTCCTTCACCCCTTGTTCGTTCAACCGGTCGATCCACCGAGCATCAATTGGCCCATGCTTCAAGATAGAGCTAACCTAAGTAACTTCCTCAACCAACTGAGAATCAGTAACTTCCTCAACCAACTTAGAAAGTATCGGACCCATGCGAGCTAACCTCAGTATCGGGCTCGTCGATGAGGAGAATTCAACTACCTTTATCTTCAACTCTCTCCGGTTCAATCAGCAGGATTCTATCCTTCACCCCGACGGGTTGGGTGGGGATGAAATTCTACGGCCCTGGGACTAGAGTTAATCCTCCCTGAACCCACCCCCAGGAGGGAATCTTCAACTAGCACCCATGGCCTCCCGTTGTTCAACCGCACCAAACGAAGACTGAAGGCAACTGGCTGCTCAAAAATGGAAGTGCTCTATTGTATTCTTGGGGCCAGATTATATACGTGATAGCCTAACGTAGCCCCATCCTTCAGGTAATGCCGGGTGGGGGCCCGAGACATCCCCCACCGGGTGAACACCCTTTGAACCCCCTGTAGGAAGGGTAGGCTGGAGAGTTGAGTGAAGGAGCATGCAAAACTGCAGAGGCCATCCTTCACCCCCGGTGTAGGAAGGGCCTGAAGGTGGTGGCCTCCCCCATAGCCCCTCAAATTCTAATGGGGGGCAATCAGCCCATAGTAGTTGTGAAGGCAAGCTGGATGTATTGATTGGGAAAGTTAGTTAGGCAAGCCCAGAGAACTGCCCAGAGAGAGAACAAAAAGGTAGGATTATTCTCGTCCTTCACCCCCGGTTGGGTTTAGGCTTCACCCCCGGTTGGTTCCTGCATTGATTACAGGATGGAATGAATTCTCCATCCTGAACCCCGGCGGCAAGAATGAAAGCATGCTCGAACCGGGAATATCCTGAACTCAACCGGGGCTATAGTTCCCTCCCACCCAGGAACTCCATCCTGAACCCCGGAGCACCCACCCCAACGATTAGTTGAGTTGTTCGGCAACTTCCCAACGCTCCCCATCAACTACTATTGGTAATCTGTCCTAACTACACGGGCAAAACGTGCCGTATTGTATCGGGGAGGAGGAACAGCATAGTTAACTCTAGGAAACTGCAACCCATCCTCACCTGTGCAGGGGTGTAGAGTAGCTTTCCGGGATGGGTGGGGAAGGTAGGAGTAGGAAGTTAGGGGAGAAGAATCTAGACTATGGGAATGAAGGCAAATAGATTAACTAATACAGGACCGAGCCTTGCCTCTCACCCAATTATCCTATAGTTAATGAGGCTAGGGCTCCAACTACTTTCTCTAAACAGGCTAGATATTGTATACCTGAATGCAGAGGGTGAATGAAGGTTCCGCCCATAGAATAGTAGGGGGCTGCTGAGCTACGACCTACCGGTGGTGCTCCATCCCCCACCCCCGGTGGGAATTAACGAGTAACGACTAGCAGGATAGCATTACCGAGGCAATAGAAGAATATGGATTGTTCGGAAAGAAGGAAGTAGCTTTCTTAATAGCAACTGGATGGCCCTCACTTTCTTGTTGGAAGGAAGGTTCAATGCCTGCCGTATCGAAGGGAGTAGACTAGTTGGGAGGCCCAAGAAAGGCAGCTTCAGAGCGGTCCACTGTTCACGCTGTACCTTAACTTCCTGTCCTAACTAAAGTAGGTGAGTTATCCGGTGTAAAGGGCGGCCCACGGTTGGAGCCTAACTCACTTCACCCTCTTCAGGTTGGAAGGTATAGTTATCCTCATCACTTTCTACCGGTTGCTACCCCCCTGAACGCCCGGTTGGGCCCATGCAACTATATTACATTAGCCAGTTAGGTCCCTCTTCAGAGAGTCCAGTAACGAGTTGACACTGTTACCATCCTTTGTTCCCATCCATCCCCATGCATCCTCTTGCCCCGAAGCACCGGAAAGTTAGTTAGGATGAAAAGCAAGCCCAGAGAACAAAAAGGATTACCAGAAGGCCATCCATGGGAGGGAAAGGAGTAGGATGGGAGGTGGTAGTTGATGAGATCGAGATTGAGTTCCAACTCCCCACCCGTTTGCAAGGATGGGAACTCCTCCATAATGCAACTGAGGATGGGTAACAACTATTTAGCTCTCCCTCAACTCCATAATTCTAATGCAAGCTCTCCCTCAACTAATACACCCCCTGTTTGTGATCGCTCATATACGTAATATAGACCCTCGGATGGGAGGAAGGGAGTAACGAGTTAACAACAACTAGGAAGGGAATTCCAGAAGCTAAACAAATGCTAGAATTCCCTGCTACCTCCCTATTGCCACCCACCCACCCCGAGGCCAGCCGAGAGAACAAAAGGATGGTCGGAACCAACGGCTAGAGAGTTTAGCAGCGACGTTTTAGAGCCATCGAAGGCTGCATCACCCCACCCATCTGGAAACAAATCCTATCCAACCCATCCTTCACCGGGCTCCTGCCATCCTTCCCGGAATTGAGGAGAATAACTTCACTGCTCCGATGCATCGTCATATGTCTCTTTCCATCCACTCCTCTGCCATGAACTGGAAATAATAGCTAGCAGCCCAGGCAGGCCAACCGCTAGAAAGTGAGTTAGGCCAGCATCCATCTATTCTCCTTGAAAAGGGGAGGGTAGAACTATACCTAACCAGGATGGGAGGATAGGGACGATGAGTGAACAGTTGTAGGAGCCCCCCAGGCCGAACAATCCAACCGGGAGTTCACCAAGAAAGCAACATAGAGTTTGCCCTCCAGTTGTCTGCTCCGAGTTTGCCCGTAGGGGGTCTACTGCTAGTCGATGGTAAGTAACAGCCCCGGCTTCACCCGGAAGCAGAAAATAAGAAAGAACTTGTCGACAGGAAAGAAACCGGATGCTCGGACCGTGGGTGGAGGATAGGAAAGAAAACGAAAGCATGCTCTTCTGGGTGGGAGGGGATTCTAGCTGGGTAGGATAGGACGGTTAGGGCCTAGACTCCGGCAGGAAAGAAGAAAGAAACTATAGCTCCGCTCGGACCAGAGAAAATAAAGCATGCTCCAGAACTGATTGAACCTTCCTTCCTTGGCTCCAATGAAAGCTCAGGTAGGCGGGACTCCCATCAAAGAATCTAGTAGTTGGACCAACCGGGGGTGTAGGCGGCCGCCCCTTACCCACCTTCTGTTAGCAGGATATTCATGTTAGCTCCCATGCGACCTTCCGGTTGAACGGCAGGCCTTGAACTCCTTCCCGATGGTTTCTTGAACTCCCTCGATTGGTTGAGCCCAGCATCTGAATCTTGACAATCAACTCTAGTGACCTGTCCTCACCCCCGCAAAAAAGTGCACTCGTTACTTTCTTCCGGTTGAACTAGTCTAGTTGTATGGGCCGGCAAGGATGGATGGTCCGGGATGCTAATAAACTACCGGCCCAGCCTTCACCCCCTCCGGTAGCCTCTAAAACGTCGCTCTATAGCCTCTAAATCGTCTTTCTCGCACTGCCCGATGGGCCCTTCCTTCCGGATATAAACTTTCTTTCCTGGGGGTGAAGGCTGGGCACCCGGAGAGAGATATATAGGGCCTGTCCTACTGCAGGATGGGGCTGGAAACTCTTGTTAGGCTATCACGTAGATAATCTGGCCAGTTCGGTTGAGTCTTCCCTTCCCTTCCCTTCAACTGCAATCCAATAATAGCTAGTCGTTTACTTCCTTCCGGCTCAACTTTCTTCTGGAGCCGGTGAAGCAGCGGTGGGAGGAAAGGAGCCCAACGAAGATAGCCTCAAACTGTATTCAGGGCTCTCCAGCAAGAAAAAGAAACTCAGCAAGGTTGAAGCAGTTTGTCAAATGCGGAGATCTCCCCGGACCAGCAGCTATTATGGTTCTTGGACCAGCAGCAAGGATGGAGGGGAGGAGAGCTAGCAGAAAGCATGGGCCAAACTAAACATTCCCGGGGGTAGAAAGAAAGTTATCCTTGCCTCTCACCTTCTATTTGTTATCGGATGAAGTTATTCTCCTTGCCCCCGGGTTGAAAATAGGAGATGGTCCTCCCACACCCCCGGTTACTGAACTGTCTATTGAAACTCATTATAGAACTATCCCGCTGAACCGATGGGTATTCTAGTTGGGGGGAGCCGAAGAGTTCAGAAGGAGATAACGAGGGCCATCCTTCACCGGGAAACTAGTTGAATTCCACAGGAAGGTAGTTAACTCCCACGGATAGAGCTAGGCGGGGGTTGGTTCGCTACGCCCAGATCAATTCTAGTTGAGGCGGGGACCCGAGTTCGACGAAAGTAAATGTTTCAACATCTGGGAGCTTTTTTTTGAGAAACATCCATTTGATTTTCATCTATCTTATTCTACCGAGAAGCCATCCTTTATCACCGGGCTAGCTAGAATTCCCTCCCGCAAGTTCTCGCCCTGCTTTGTTACTTGTTGCCTTCTCGTTAACTCCATCCATAGGAATACCAACTCCAGCTAATAGGAATACCAAGATGGGCTAATAGCATTCCTTCGACCCCCGGGACGACTATCCTCTGAGAAGTTGGGTTGGGCCATCCTAACTTTCTCCCCTACCGGGAATCAACTCTTCTCGCCAACAAACTAGAACTAGCCAGCAGCCAAACTACATTACCGGAGTTCAAGAAAGTATTCTCTCTCTGGGCCTCCCACTGTCCATCCTGCCCATTAGAATAGTAGGGCCATCCAAACATATCTCGCTTGCCTTCCCTGCTGCGGAGGACCAGCAGCTATTATGGTTCTTCTCCTCCCCACTATCCGGCCTTAGTTGATATTGGGAGAGCTAGAATTGAATGACCAGTTGGAGCCGGGCACACCCCCTCCCCTAACTAACTAACTGAGCAAGCTTCACCCACGGCCCATAGCCCGTAGGGGAGGGGCGGATGAAAGTAACAACTGTCTTGCCGGATGGAGCAGGAAAGAAACCTCCTTGTCAGCAGGATGCTCGCATAAACCCTATAGAAAGGAGGGGGCCTTGTCGGATGCTCGGATTGATTGATGCTCGGGAAGACCGTGGGTGCCATCCATTCAAGTTGCTGATGCACTGGACAGAAAGAAACTTTGGATGGTCAAATGCCCTGGCGAATAGTAGGGGCCTCCCACCCACGGTAGGTAAATTGCCTATCCCACCCACGGTAGCTTTCTCGCCGGAATTACTTTCTTGAATTCTGCTCCGGAAAGAAAGTGAGCTATTAGGTAGGTAGGACAGGAAAGAAAGAGATCCTATCCTTCACCCCCGGGTGAGATGGGATTACCTGAACTGAACACGGAAAACTATAGCTAGGCCTTCGAACACCGCCTATAGAAGAGTAGGGCCAATGAAGGCTAGTTCGACTCCGGGTGAAAGTTATAGCATCTAATAAGGAGGGAGCTTCTATCTCAGCATCGCCTTAGAATAGTAGGGCAGCTTCTATCTCAGCATCGCCTTAGAATAGTAGGGCAAACCACCCACACGGAGGAGCGTAGACTCTCCAGGGCAATCGGGAGGCAGGGTCACTGAATGAAGGGGCTCAGGAGGGAGCCGAACAATCCTTCGAGAAGAGGAGCTAGAAACGTTGGAAGCTATGGCCCCAACCTCAACTACTATAGTGATCGAACCGAACCCCGGGTAATGCTTTGTTACTTTCATCCGCCCTGGGATTCAACGAATTTCCGGTTACGGCCCGGATGAACAATAATATCACTATCGGTCCTACCGGAGCATACCTTGTACCACCTTCTGGTAAGATTTCTCTTTCTTTGGGCTTGCCTAACTAACTGCCTAACTCACTTTTTTCCCAATCAATACATCTCCCTCGAGCTTGCCTTCCAACCAGGTGAACAGCCGGAATAGCTAGTGGGATTCTTTAGCTCTTGAATTCTGCTCCTCCCACCCGGAAATCAAGTTAGGTAGCTCGTTGCCTTCACTGAACACCCCCTGAACAGAGCAGCCTTCATTCCCACCTCAACAACAACTATAGCTCACTCACCCGTTGCCTCATGGATGGTTCTCGAGAAATCAACGTGTGGAAAGGGCAGGCCCGATTCAACTACCGGTTCACCCGGAGGAATTCTAGATAGTGTTCCATCCTTCACCCCCACTAGCTATTAGCCCACCGGGGGTAATGAAACTATTCCCCTCCCAGAGCTAAGACAATAAAACCCTTGCCCTCCTCACGGACCCCACCACCCATGAGACGAATAGGTCGGTCCAACCCCGGGGACCAACCCCACCGACCACCCCCCCTATTCTAAAGTGGGGGCTCCCGGGGCGCCCCGTAGGGCCCCATAGAATTTTAGGGGCGGAGGCCCCCCCCTGCCCCCTACTATTCTAATGGGGTAGATTATTGTTGCCCTTAGAATAGTAGGGCGGGTGGGGGGACTGCCAGGGGTTGCCACCCACCCGCCAGTTAGTTGCCAGCCTTCGGCACCGACCATATTGGCCTTTGGTGGGGTTGGACCGACCCATTCGCCAACTCACTAGAATCTACCTCCCTGCAGGGGGGGGCCTCCCGCCTTCTATAATCGGGGGGCCGGTGGGGTTTTTTGGGCCTGCCTTCGGCAGCCGACCCCCCTACTATTATAAGGGGCCAACTAACTAGAATCTACCTCCCTGCAGGGGGGGGCCTCCCACCCAAGGCATGCCTTCGGCAGCCGACCCCCCTACGGGGCAAGCGGGTGGGGTTTGTTTCGGGACCGACCCCGGGCCAACTCACTAGAATCTACCTCCCTGCAGGGGGGGGCCTCCCGCCCTCTATAATCTACCTCTAAGCAGGGGGGGCCGGTGGGGTTTGCTGCCGAAGGCTGTCTTAGGGCAGGTCGGAATTTAGCGTAAGCGCAGGTTTGCTCGCTTTCGTCTGCTCGCCTCCATCGATGGCCGGTGCCTCCGCTTCTGTCGATTCCAACATCTCACTCGAGAGGCAGAGTAAGAAGTAGTAGTTGGTGGCAGGCCCGGATATTCCCAAATGGGGGCAGTCGAGTCACGTACATCCAGCAGAGAGGCACAAGTCGAGGCTCGATATCACCGGGCTCTGCCATGAATGAATCCTTTGTCGACCCGGCTCCTTCTCCTTCTTACTAACCGGTCGAGTCAATGGGCGACCGATCCACCATATTCCAGGGACACAATTGGTGAAAGGCGAGATCAGCCTGGACCAGCTGCTTTGATTCCTGGGTCACCCATCAGCATCAGCAAGATATCTATCAGCGATTCACTAGCCTTTCGCCCTATAGTTTCTTTGGGGTGTCGATCCGCCCGGGCGAATAGTAGGCCAGCATCCGGGTGGTATCGTTTCGATCAGGTGCTCTGCAGCTAACTCGATTCATCCGCCCCCCCAGCCGATATAGCCGGGCTCCAATTCCCCATTTACGGATTAACTCATCCGGTCGGGTTGCTCCCCACCTGCACCGGCCGTCCACTACCGATGGATATGGATTCGAAGCCAGCACATACGTTCGGTAGCGCGGGGCCCGAGTGAGATGGAGGGGCGAGACGCGTACTGATATCGATCGATGGGACAATGAAGAAAGCGGTCGCGTCGGTCAACTCGATCAATCTCATTCCTTTCTCCCCATATCTGAGATAAGGTCTCGTTTGCTTCCATCTCCCGAACCTGGATCAGCGGACCTGCGATCACCCGCCACGTGGAAGGATAATGGGCGCGAGGCCCCACTTTGAACAATGATGTTGCAAATGTTTGTTCGAACTATATCTTCCCACCCACCCGGGCCCTTCTATCTCCCCCCACCCGGGGGGGAGGGCGCTTTAGGGTTGGGTGGGGATTCTTATTGGTGAGGAGGTCGAGTCCTACTTCATGTATTAGAAACCCAATCTGGACTGTGTCTCCACCCGCGATTCATGGGCAGGATAGAGGCCTGATAACTCCTCGCTGATACCTACTCCCCAAACAAGACTTGAACCCGGGCAACTATATCTTCCCACATGAACACCCGGGGCGACTTGTCATAATGTGTTATCGGCTCGCTCGAACCTGCATATTCCAGTCTCTTCCCTTGATTCCCGATCCGGACTTGAATCCTTGTAACCGGCGATCTCTACATACGAAATAACAACCGACCCACTCCTACTCTAGTTCGTTCGGATGGAACGCCTCGTCATGTGCTCGTCATGTGTGGGTGTGCCATTGGAGCATTTCCCAGGCAAACCCCCACCACTTACTATCTATTTCATGCCTATTCGTTTCGTATGGGCTTGGGTGGTGCAGGTTCAAGGGAGATAGGTGGAATTCTTCCCAAAACCATGGCTTCATCGGGAACCCCCTACAGAGCTATACCCGCTACCCCTCGGAAATGGCTATTTGATTTATTGGTGGTGGTAAGCTCAACTACTAAACTATTTGTTTCCGGGCCTGCCTTCCGGAAGTTCCTGGGCCCAATACAATTATCTCCTCCCAATGCACCACCCCGGATTTCCTTCTGATGTGATTGCATCCCACCCACACCACCCCATCCGAGTTCGGTCGATCCACCACACGATCCGTACCTATCATCGAAGCCGAGCGATTGATCCACCCGACCGACTGTTCCCCCGATCATAGGGGCTTAGCAGCGGCACAGTAGCTGGGATCGGGCTCAATAATGATGGGAGTGGAATGGCCATTGATGGTGGGTCCGTTTGCCCGGGATTGCGATAGAAGGGTTGATGCCCGACCTACAGAAGCTTGACTGGGATGGGCTCGAAGGCTCAATGCCCCACTCAAGCCTTTTCTCCCCATCCCTTGGTCTAGATCCCCATACCTTGGCCTGGATCCCCGATGATAGAACAGCTAGCCATCGAGCCTTCAAGGCCGGGAGTGAAGCTCCATTGCCCAGCTGAAAACCATCCGGAGCCACTCACTAATGAATTCCCCCCCACCCAACAACTAATCTAACCAAGGGCCCCGCCTATCTCCCACCCCCCCGGGTGGGAGGGAATCATAGTTCACCGACCCGGGGCGCCTTGGGTGGGAGGAGGAGGCGGCTGGGGGCGGATTAATGAACGTGTGTGGGGTTGGGTGGGGGGTATAGTTATGAACGGCTCGCCCGCTCGCCCTGCGCTTCTAACCGCCAGGGCTTCGCCTAAATTCCGACCTGTGCTTCTAACCGATGAACCTGCGCTTCTAACCTGCCCTAAGACAGCCTTCGGCACCGACCATATGGCAACTAACTGTGGGGTTGGACCGACCCGCTATAGTAGTTGCGAATGGGTCGGTCCCGAAGGGTCGGTCGGTGGGGTTGGTACCGGCCCCCCCCCCACCCCCCATTAGAATTGTAGATTCTATTCGTGGGAGATATAGGGGCCCTTGGTGGTAGCGAAGCCCTAACCCCACCCGCTATAGTAGTTGCCTGCCTTCGGCAGCCGACCATATTGGCAACCGGGTGCCGAAGGCAGGCCTGAGAAAGGAGCCCGAGACGGCGGGGTCTTGCCCGGTTGGAAGCCCTTCATTATAGCCCTCAACTAATCTGATGACTACCGAGTTCCATCCATCCTCGTTCTCGAACGGCTCCTAACGCCCCTACAATTCTATGGGCTTCCATCCAACGACTAGAGCTTTCTTTCCCTACCCTCTCTGGACCATCCATCCGGCTTTATTGTTGAGAAACATCCTAGTGGAGCGGCTTCGCGAAGGGGACCAACCCCACCGACCCCCCCCCCTATTCTAAAGTGGGGGCTCCCGGGGCGCCCCGTAGGGCCCCATAGAATTTTAGGGGCGGAGGCCCCCCCCTGCCCCCTACTATTCTAATGGGGTAGATTCTAGTGAGTTGGCCAATATGGTCGGCTGCCTTCGGCAGGCAACAAAACCCCACCGACCCCCCCCCCTATTCTAAAGTGGGTGGCAAAGGGGCCACAAACCCCACCGACCATGCCCTTCGGGACCGACGGGGCCTCAGGTCGGTCCCGAAACAAACCCCACCCGCTATAGTAGTTCCCACCGACCCGCTATAGTAGTTGCGAATGGGTCGGTCCCGAAACAAACCCCACCGACCATGCCCCTTCGGGACCGACCAAGCCCTTCGGGACCGACCCCCCTACGGGCGCCGCAACTACTATAGCGTCGGTCCCGAAACAAACCCCACCCGCCCCTACGGGGCCCTACTATTCTAAGGGGCCCCTTTGCCACCAGGGGGGGGGGTCGGCTGCCGAAGGCATGCCCCCTTAGAATAGTAGGGCTATAGCGGGTCGGTCCCGAAGGGCGGGTGGGAGCCCTGGCGAATTGTAGGGGGCGGGTGGGTCGGGCCCCTCCCCTTTGCCATAGTAGGGCTATGGTAGTCGGTAGATTCTAGTTAGTTGCCTGCCGAAGGCAGCCGACCCCCCTACGGGGCAACTACTATAGCGGGTCCCGAAACAAACCGGCTAGCCTTCGGCGCCACCCATACGGCAACTACTATAGCGGGTGCCGAAGGCATGCCTATGAACCCCACCGACCCCACCCCCTATTCTAAAGTGGGGGCTCCCGGGGCGCCTTGGGTGGGAGCCCTGGCGAATTGTAGGGGGCGGGTGGGCCCGTAGGCCCTTCATAATAATAGGGCGGGTGGGGGGGAATCAGCCGTTCCGGCCCATTAGAATAGTAGGGGGAGTTGACCACCCACCCCCCCTACTATTCTAAGGTGCAAGTGGTTCTCTGGCCCCTACTATTCTAATGGGGTAGATTCTAGTCCCTACTATTCTAAGGGGGCCTGCCGAAGGCAGCCGACCCCCCTACGGGGCAACTACTATAGCGGGTCCCGAAGGGCCGCCGGGTGGGTGGCGGGTGGGAGGGAGTTATAGGTGAGGTAGATTCTAGTTGGGAGGTCGGTACAGCTTCGCTACCGACCTAAGGAATATATGGTCGGTCCCGAAGGGCTGGTGGGGTTGGGACCGACCATATATTCCTTAGGGAAGAATGAAGGAATGGAATCATACAGTCGGACAGATCATGCTCACTTGTCCTTTCGCCAGAACAATTCGGGGGAGAAGCCTAAACCTAACCGGGCCCCGGCCTCCTCCTTTTGGCGGGGGTCGAGGTTTAGCGGCGGACCAACAACATACCCCCCAAGCTCTTCCAGCATTTGCCGGTCGAGCTCTTCTAATTCTTCCGCTTCTGTGATCTCGTTCGGTTTCCACTTACCGAGATCAAAGTATTGTATTAGCTCAAGTCTATTGATGTCTTCTCGGATCGGTTCTACGGGAAAAGCTTTTTTCGCATCGGGTATGACGATCGGGAATAGAAAGAATACTTGATGATCGCTGCTCACCGGGCTGCCCGCCGACTTTAGCCCCCCACCCATCAACTAGAATTCGCTGGGGTTCGGCGCCGACCCCCTGGCTAGAACCCCAGTCTCTCCCTATTTTTTGACTATAGGGCCGTTCGTTGTTAGGGGACCGGGCTTTGACCATGTCTCCCGCTTCCGCAGTACATATGGCGCAAGACGGTTTCACAGATCGAGGTCGGAATGGGATCGGGTGTTTCACGTCTTGCCGTAGTGCCCGGCAGGATGAATGAGGAGTCGAACCTCATGGAGTAGCAATCATCCACACCTATTCATCCGATGCCATAGAACGGGGTAGGGGTAGGGGTGGGCAGGCGTACATTAATCAAGTGGGGGGGTGGGAAACTCCCCTACTATGGCAATGGGCCGCCCTACGGCTCGATTCTATACGTAACATGCCAACACCAGCCATCTAGCAGGATGGTAAACTCCCCTACTATGGCAATGGGCCGCCCTACGGCTCGATTCTATACGTAACATGCCAACACCAGCCATCTACCGACTCTAATTTGTTAATTCGAGCTAATAATTTGGTCCAATTTGATTAGGGGAATCGCTAAGTGATTCGTGGGTAGGGGAACTGAATTCGAGCTAATAATTTGGTCGCCCCTACGGTGATTAGCGCACTTTTGTTCCTCCGCGTACAGGATTATGGAGTAGGGGTAGCCGCCTATTCTAGCCCAACTTATAATAGTAGTAGGGCCTCCCACTTCTCGATTCTATACGTAACACCAACCCCACCCGCTATAGTAGTTGCCATATGGTCGGTGCCGAAGGCATGCCCCCTTAGAATAGTAGGGCTATAGCGGGTGGGAACGTTCAGGGTTAGAATAGTAGGGCCCTTAGAATTGTAGGGCACCCACCCCAATAATGAATGGGTCACTTTTGACCCCATGTCCTCCCCTACAATTTTGATGGAATCCCCATAGCCCCCCCTGCTTAGAGGAAGATTAGTTTAGGGGCTAGCCTATAGAATGGTAGGGATCCCCTACCCCCTACTATTGAAAGGGGAAGGGGATCAATGGAGAGATGGTTCGATCTATTCTTCCCCCCCACCCCGGGTCACTTCGCCAGTCATATGACCCAGACTTTTGATCGACTAAAGGTAGGGTTTATTAGGGCCCTACAATGGAAATGGGCCCTACAATTCTATGCGGGGTCACTTCGCCAGTCATATGACCCAGACTTTTGATCGACTAAAGGTAGGGTTTATTAGGGGCCCCTACTATTCTATGCAGTTGGGTCACTTCGCCAGTCATATGACCCAGACTCGAAAGGCATTACCATAGAATAGTAGGGGCCCACCAGGGAAAGGGAAGGAAGGACACAGCTATAATCCCACCCCCCCCGGTTGGGTTAGGCTATCCGGGTGTGCATGCATGCAGGAGGGCCCCGCCCAATTCTATGGCCCCTACTATTCAAGAGGGAGGTAGGGCCAGATTCTATACGTAACATGCCCCGGGCTATAGAAAGAGAGTTTTTATCGCAACTATAGGTCAGCCCGACCGAGTCTATGGGGAAACAAATTTGATCCATCCTTCCTTCCATCCTCCCATAGAATTGTAGGGCCATCCTTCATTCCTTCTCTCCGGAAAACTCTTGCTGATTCCCGAAAAGCTGCCCATTCGCGCTTCGCGCCCACCCATATGTGCCTTAGGGGCTAGTTGGAATAATGGGCCGAAGGTGTCCCTTACCTCCACATGCAACTCTTGACCCTTTCCAACCGGGCTTGCAATCTCAAATAGTGATAGAATCGCCCATAGAATTGTAGGGGGAATAAGCATTAATCTACCTCTGCAGGCCTAATTAATTAATTGTAGGGAAAATCGAAAGATTCTCAAAAAATATCTACGTGATAGACCCCCCCTTAAAAGCTTTCTCACAAAGGTCGGGGGGTAGGACCAGCTGATCCAAATCACCCTTCGACCCCCCTACCATTCTAAAGGGCCATTTCATGACCAGTTTTAGAGCATAGTTTGCCAGGAAACATGTGACGTATAGAATCGGTTAACCGCTATCGCAAATTACCGATAAGAATCGATTCATTTTCAACGCCAAATCAAAACTTTCCTTTCCAACCTCCGAACCGAGCTGGCTCCTATCACTAGGCTCACCGACCAACATGATTGACTTACTGAGAGGGACTTTTGAATCTCCCGGCCCCGGAATTCTAGTTACGTTACAAAGAATATCGAGTGGGGTAGGCACTTTACATAAATAGGGTAGGGTCGACGGCTTTCGGCCCGACGATATACAATTGAGTAGGTTAACCCGCCCGCCCTTTAATTGCGATCAACGTTAGGCCGACGGTACTGGTATCATGTAACGTATTATCTACGTAACATCATCTTCCCGATCCGATATGTAAAGAAAACCAAGTACCTAAACTAAAGGTTAGGTTGTCCTCGACTCGCCCTCAAATTCTATGGGCCGGTTGTTCTTCAGATTCATGAATTTGATTCTTCTTTGACTCCCGAGGGAAAACCAAGTACCTAAAGGTTAGGTTGCGTCACCATCACAATGAAGAATAATTGTCCCTTACCCCACCCGCTATAGTAGTTGCGTATCAACAATAATCTACCGGGCCTCCCACCGAATAGAATCTACAATTCTAAATGGGGGGGGGCCGGTGGGGTTGGGGCGGCACCATCACCCACCTAACCTAAAGTAAAGGTTGATCGGACGGACGAGGGATCACCATCACCCACCTACCGGGCCGGAAAAGTAAAGTATTATCTCCTCCATCTCTAATAATTTCATTTTGACCATGTATGTTTAGGGTTGATCGGACGGACGAGGGATCACCATCACCCACCTACCGGGCCTACCTAAAGGAAAGTAAAGCTAAAGTCTCCTTCAGAAAAACAAACAAACAACCGTGGGGCCCAAGACCCCACTTATGCTAGCCCCCTACTGGGCTAGCAGGCTGATTAATTGACCCCTACTATGGCTCCCGGGGCCACAAACCCCACCCGCTATAGTAGTTGCCAATATGGTCGGCTGCCGAAGGCATGCCTATGCAGGGTGGGAGCCCTGGCCCCCCTACCCTGGCCCCCTACCCTGGCCCCCTACCCTGGCCCCCTACAATTCGCCAGGGGTAGGGGGCCAGGGGGCGGGGGCCAGGGGGCGGGGGCCAGGGTAGGGGGCGTGAGGTAGATTAGATTTGTGGGAAGATATAGGGATAGGCCTTGGGTTGGGTGTTTTTATGACATGACAGGGGGACGGACGAGGGATCACCATCACCTACCGGGCCTACCTAAAGTAAAGCTAAAGCTAAAGTAAAGGACGAGGGCCCATCACATCACATCAATAAGTAATTAATAGAATTCAATTCCATCACCTACCTGGTAAAGGACGAGGGAAAGGAAAGTAAAGGTTGATCGGACGGACGAGGGATCACCATCACCTACCTAAAGTAAAGCTAAAGTCAAGGACGAGGGAAAGTAAAGGGGACATCACCCACCAGGTAACAACACAACACGTGTTGTGTGAGTGTAAAAGAACAGTAACTCGACACCGTGGACTCGACACTTCATTGACTTTAGGTAGGAAACCGTACTCACTTAACGGTAGTGTAACAGTAACTCGACCTAACACCGGACTCGACCTCTCCCATGCACTAAACAAACGACCGCTACCCTCCCCTCATCTATATATAGGATAGGTAGGTCGAGCTCTCCTGCAAGAGTAGTTGCCTAACTAAACTAAACTAGAATTGTCGAGAGATAGAGATATAGGGTTGAGGAGCAGAGCACACAGGAGCAGGAGCAGGAGGTCTCTCTTTCATCCCTGAGTAGAAGAGAGAGAGCACACATTGGCGTACCTCGCCCCTCTCTCGACTCGAGAGGGAGGAGAGCGGGCTGCACAGGTGTGCTCTCTTTCTTCTCCTTGGGAATCAAGGAGAATTATAGCCTCGCCTCGTTGGCAATTGACTATACTATGGAACTCCGAGCCGAAGTATTATTATGTTGGCCCTCCTACCCACCGGTCTGCCCTACGGGCCTTTCCTTTCATTTAGAAAGCTTCATCTTCTAGGGCAAACCGGCCGACCTGCGCTATCGCGCCCACCCCAGGGCTTATAGGCTGTGCGCGATAGCGCCGGGGCGGTGGGCGAAGCCCTGGTGGGGTTGGAGGTAGGAAGGTAGTTCAGACGAAGGATGTTCTCGCCCTACTAAACTATAACGGTGCTCTGTTCATTTTCTTTAGGTAGGAAAGGCCCTTGTTGCTTTGCTCTGTTCTGTTAGTTCTCAGTTCTCTCTTGTACGTAACAGAAAAGGTGGGGTCTGGTTGTTAGTCTGTGTCTCTGTCTCTGTTTGTCTGTGTAGAGTGTTTGTTTGAGCTGGTAGGCAGGGCCTTTCTGAAGAGATAGGGTAGGCAGGGCCTATACTGAATAGAGAGGGGCCGCCCTGAGTGTTTCTAACTGAACAAAAGGAGAACTAAACGGGCGGCTATTAGAGAGTGGCTATTTGCCTTGGGTGTGCAGGGGGCTAAAGTACAGAGGGCAGATGCCGTTGGAATCATAGTTCCCCTTTTGCATGCAAAAGGGGGGCAACCTCTTTTGTCCTCCCACCCTGCCTTCTATTCCCACCCTGCATGCCCCGGCTAATGTTGCCAGGGCCCTATAGTTGGATCGATTCCTTCCTCGCCACCACCTGCGGTTGGGCCTACCTTGCTGCTATAGCTGCTGATGGAAGTGATCGATTATCTACGATTAGCCGGTTGGTTGCTCATTAGCCGATCCCACCTCAGAAAGAGGAGTTTTCAGGGGAATAAGATATGAGATCAGATGCCAGGTCCTGTCCTTCGACAAGAGTGGTGGGTGGCCCTCTATTCTATTATTCGTGCGTGAGGTGGCTGACGAGTCAATTCTCAATGCGATGCTGCCGTTCGACGATCCTCCTGGCACGATGTCGGGTGGTTCATATGCAGGGCCCCTACCATTCTAAGGCCCTACTATTCTAAGGGGGGTGGGCCCTACGGCCGGAGGAACCAGTTGAATATCCCAACTATTATCTATCTGGATCATGAAATCTTTTATCTTGACGATCCGATGAAGAATAGCCAGTTGCAACTATAGTTTCCGTGTGTGGGGTTGGAACTATAGTTTCCCTCCCACCCATAGTTGAGCAGGTTGATTAAGCAAGTGGGAGGGTTGGTAGCATTCCCTCTGCAGAGTGAGAAGGGGGAGGAGTTGAGTCGTTAGGTGGGTCGAGTCATGGGGAAGTCGTCTCGAAGAACCACCTCAGACAGAAATGATCGATCGAGTCCATCCATTGCTTATCCCGCCGATTAAGAAGCTATCTCACCCGTGAATCCATCCACTGCCTATCTTCCCATCCCCCATCCGGCGGAGGGGGGAATGAAGCGAGACAAGCGAGTACGAAAACAGCTAATGAAGAAGCAGTTGAGTACACGCTTCCTTATCTGGGGTTGGAGGGCAACCAGAATTGCCATCGAATTCCTTCATGGTTGGTTCGGCCCATGATCCAGAGATGCACCCACGGTGCATTGGAACGGAATCTCTTTCTCCAGCCCTCTCATCCACGTGATTCTGTGATTCGACCAAAGGAACCCCCCCACCCCCGGTACCAAGGGCGAATAGGTCGGTACCAACCCCACCTGCCCTTCGGGACCGCCAACCCCACCTAAGGCCTGCCTTACGGCTAGACCATATTGGCCGGTCGGTGCCGAAGGCATGCCTGGGGTGGGAGGATAGCCCCCCCTACTATTCTAAGGGGCCTCAGGTCGGTCCAACCCCGGGGACCAACCCCACCGACCACCCTACTCTTCTAAGGGGCAACTACTATAGCGGAGGCCCCCCCCTGCCCCCTACTATTCTAATGGGGTAGATTCTAGTCCCTACTATTCTAAGGGGGCCTGCCTTCGGCAGCCGACCCCCCCCCCCATTCTAAAGGGCAACTACTATAGCGGGTGCCGAAGGCTGCCAACTCACTTGGGCGGGGCGGGTGGGAGGCAATAAATCTAAGGTCGGTGGGGTTTGTGGTGGGGTTGGCCCTCTCGTCGCATTGATTTCTCCACCGGACCCCACCGACCATATATTCCTTAGGGTAGGGTGCATGAATGGCCTTCTTCCCTGGGAGGGAGCGGTTTACTGCCCGGAGAGAATGAAGCTCGTCTACTGTGATCCCTCGGGAGTCGAACCGGGGGTGCCACCGGGGGTGTGGGAAGAGAACTACCTGTAGTCCATCCTGTAATCAATAACCATAACGAGTTGAGGATGGTAACCTATGGGTGAATGGATGGTAGCTCCGGCCTTAGCTCCAGCAGTGAAGGCCTTAGCTCCGGCGGGCGGCCTTAGCTCCAGCAGTTAGTTCTTTACACCGAGTCGTTGAGGCGAGCCCCGAAGTGAGTGACCCTCTTGGGCATCTATAGGAGCCCTTCCCCCCTTCCGAGTTGTTGGGATGGTCCTTCCTTCCGGGATTAGTCTTCTTCTAGCGAGTTAATTAATCTACTGCTATTTGAAGCTAGCATAAGGTGGGAAACTATAGTTCCGGTTTGAATAGTAGCTCCCGGAACTATAACTCCCTCCCCCCCGAATTCTAGTTCCCCGGCCGGCCCCTACCTATATCTGGAAGAAATGGCCGGTGCATCATGTTACGTCTATGAGATCGGGAGGGCCTTTAGACAGTTTAGTTTATGCGCCAGGAACCCTATAGATAGTAGTAGGGGCCCCCACCCCGGCACTATAGTTGATAGTAGGGCAGGGCGCCGAGGGAGAGGAAACCGACTTCAGGGCCTTGACTCGGGAGGTCGGCAGATAGAGATAGGGCAATCTATAGGGCAGGGCCTTGACTCTCCACGAATCAATGGTACGCCCGTTAGAATAGTAGGGGCGTAGTGAGCGCCCTATCTCCTCCCACCAATGGCTATCTTCCCACCCAGGATTAATGCCGCTTGCCAGCCCTTCTAATTATAGTTGAGCCCATAGAATTGTAGGGATCAACCTGCTAGAATAAGGAATAATAGTAGTGAGTGGCCATTACCATTATAGTTGGGGCACAACCGCCCCTTCCTATATAGTTCGAAGTCGACCGGTGAGCGAGTAGCAGAGGGGAATGAGGTGGTAGTGCAGAAATACTAGGCCACGAAAAGTTGTCTCCTCAGCAGTGGTTTGTTCCGGGAAGACTGAGAAAGAGAGGAGGGTTGGTTCGCTTATGATTAATGGTACCCAATGCAGAGGATGAAGCGTTATAAACAACGGAATAACGCTGTTTATTAGACCAAAGAAACGGCGGAGTCCGGCTCTCCCCCCCCCCCCGAGGGCTAAGGGCTCCCTACCCATCCGCCCATTAGAATAGTAGGGGCAATCGCTTTTGCTCAATTATAGAGAAACTAGACAGATAGGCAATATAACGGGGACCTTCTATCCCCACCAACCCCACCACCCAAGGCAGACCCCACCACCCAGGGCAAACCCCACCGTCCAGGGCCCCAACCCCACCGACCATACCCGCGGACCCCACTGACCATACCCGCCTTGGGTCGGTGGGGTCCGCAAACCCCACCATCCAAGGCTCCGCCACTATCCATATTCGCCAACCCCACCAGAGCTTCGCTCACCGACCATATGTGCCTTACCCACCGACCAAAGTAACCCAACCCCACCGACCCTCGCCTTTGGTCGGTGGGTTCCTTTGGTCGGTCCCAACCCCACTGACCAAAGGCGAGTATGGTCGGTGGGTAAGGCACATATGGTCGGTGAGCGAAGCTCTGCCTTTGGTGGGGTCGGCCGGACCCCACCGACCTATTCGCAAAGGAATATATGGTCGGTGGGGGTGGGACCGGTTCTTAATTAGCCTGCTAGAATAAGCCTACCAGCCGCCCCCCCCCATTCTAATTGAAGATTAGTTGGGGGGGGGGGGAATCAGCCGTTCCGGGTGGGAGGGCCCCTACTATAGTGGTTCTCTGGTAGTCGGGCCCTTCGGGACCAACCCATTCGTCTTTTTGTGGGAGGCCCGGTAGATTATTGTTGAGATGGGCCCTGGGTGGGGGGGCCGCTGCGGGTGGGGGGGGGCCGCTGCGGGTGGGAGGATAGCCGTAGAGTTTCCCACCAACTAATCTACAGTTCTAATGGGGGGGGCTAGCAGGCTAATCCCTACAATTCTATGGGCTCAACTATAATTAGAAGGGCTAGCAAGCGGCATTAATCCTGGGGGGGGTTCTAGTGCGGCTTCTAAGGGGCCTTTCTCGCCAACGGTGAACCCCTGGCGTCTCCACCAGCCCTTCGGGACCGACCCGCTATAGTAGTTGCGAGTATGGTCGGTCCCGAAGGGGCATGGTCGGTCCCAAGGGCCCCGCCTATCTCCCACGAATAGAATCTACAATTCTAATGGGGGGTGGGGGGGGGCCGGCACCAACCCCACCGACCTATTCGCCCTTGGTACCGACAAGGAGCTCGAGGCCCATTACTATACTGAATTGGAGTTGATGAAGATTTATAGCGTCATTCGGGTGAATACAAATTGAGATTGTAAAGACATAAGCTTGTGATATAGCCACACCTAATTCCGGACCGGTCAGTGCGAAAACGATTGATAGAGGACCAAGACCTCCTGAGAAATACATTATGTTATTCAGACACAGCATAGTCCGAGCGAACCCACTTGAGATCTTTACTAAACTATGACCAGCCATCAT